>CABHPP010132173.1:0-41852 GCA_902168425.1 Peromyscus attwateri
TGCACAGGAATATGTGTTCAGTTCAGTAAGCACAGAGGTACTTATTTTCTGAGCAAGAGTCTATATTGTGCACATTTCATTCCAGTTGGCACATGCTCCATTTTCACATCAGCCTTACAGATGCCTGTTAGCTATTCTTTGTTTTGACAGATTTTTAGCTTAAGTTGTCACCTTCATGCCAAGTGTGCCTGATACCGTATGAAAGGAGGTAGGATGTATGATAACTTTTAACAACAGGAAACATCCTTTTGGTTTGGTATCTAGGGACAAAGGCATTTCAAAATGTTACATTATCTTAGCTACAAGCAGGAGAAATGCATTTATTTATTTATGGACTCCACTAGAAGGTGCTGTCCTCCATCAGCACAATGTATGGATATGTTTGAATAAGACTGGGTTGTTTTAACAGTTCTATATAAACTGTTACCGACATAGGATGCAAAGAAAAAATATTTGCACTTTAAAAAAGGGTTTATTTATAACTCAGACATATTTTTAACTATAAGCAATTTCTGTTAGGATATAGTTCCAAAAGAGGCATTCTTGCATTCCCATATGAATTATTTCCATATGTATTTGGAAATTGTATATAACTGTTTCTTTCCTAATTATCGTAGCAGCACATTTTAGGTGCTGCTCATCAGTAACTCGAAAGAGAAAAGTTCTAAGTTACATTTATAGTTATCTTCTCAGGCACCCAGTTTTTAGTGACAATGGGTATTCATGTATACACATGCTATGTGTCTTCAATTCTTATATCATTATTAGAATAGAGGAGGTTAGGAACATCTGTGTGCATAATGATTATTTTAGGACATAGTATATTTCATAGCATATAAGGCTGTGTGTATGCATCTGGTACAACTGGCATGTGCATGCATGCCTGAGTATGCCTGTAGTTCAAAGAAAGAGGATGTTGGGTGTTCTGCTCAGTCACCTCCAGCCATATCCCTCCTATAGAATCTCTCAGTGAACCCAGAGTTATATCAGTGGCCAACAAATCCCATTGACCCTCCTTCCTCAGCCTCCCAGTGGTGGGGTTATAGGCATGGTTGGTTATACCCAACGTTTTACTTAGATGCTAGGATCTGCTCAGTAAGTGCTATTACCCACTGAGACATTTCTTTAGAATCAAGTGTTTTCTTAAGATAGCTTACTATAATATGGGTAGATTTTTTGCATTGAAAGGAAATTTCTATTTAAAATTTTAGCAGTTGTTTTCATACTATGCACTAAAAAAATCAGTTAACTGAAAAAAAAAACAAGGGAAGAGATAGCTGACAAAGATAAAGAAAGTATAGGAAAGCAATTATATTCACTTAAAGGCAGGTGGAATATCTGTAGTGGTGTTTATTTAATATTTAGGTAATTTGTATGAGCAAGCTATTTTATCTCTCTGAATTCTAGCTCACTTTGATATAATTCTTTCAAGTTTTATTCACTTTTTGAAAAGTTCATAATTTTAATTTTCCTAGGTGTAATTTTATTGTGTGTACACAACATTTTAATTATCATTTCTTCTGTGGATGGACTTGAAAGAAATTTTTAACAGTATCCATTCTGACTGGCATAAAATGAAACCCTAAAGTAGTTATAGAATAGGTTTCTATGATGGATAAGGATGTAGAAAATGCTTTAAAATATTTATTGGTCCTTTGAGGCAATGTTGATGAAATCAATGAAATGGAGGTAAAAAGAATAGTAAAAAGAATCTACAAAGCAAAGAGTTTATTCTTCAGAAAGATAAATGAGATTGACAGATCTTTAGTAAACTAACGGAAATGACAGAAGAATCAAATTAATAAAATTAGAGATAAGAAGTTTCAACAATGAACCCAGAGGACCACTGGGGCATGCTTAGAGAAATCTGTTTCCATAATAGGGAAAATCTGGGAGAAATGTTTAAGTTTCTAGATATATATGACTTACCAAAACTAAGCGAAAAAGCTGTAAACACTTAAATGGATCTAAAATGAGCAATGAGAAGTGACACCTAATATTCTCAAAAGTAAACAAAACAAACAACAATAACAAAAAGAACAACTCCAGGCCTTAATGGATTCACTGCTGAATTTTAGCGGCATACTAAAGAAAATTGACACCAATGACTGTCAAACTATTTGATATAATAGAGAGTAGACAGGGAAAGAGTAAAGAGTACTACCAAACTCATTTTAAAAGGATGATATTACACAATACTGGAACCAAATGACAACACAATTAAAACATAAAATCTTAGGATGATATTATATTATGATCTATTATAATCTAGCTATAATTTCTGAGTAAAATACTTGCAGATTGGCCTCAACAATATATTTAAAAGCTCATTCAGCTCTATCTAGTTGGCTTCATTTCAGGGATGCAAATATTGTTCAATATACACAAATCAACAGGTGTAACATAGCATATCAATTCTCTTAAGGTCATAAATCATATGATCACCTCTGCAGATGTAGAAAAAGATCAGACAATGGCCTGGTATTTCCTCATGATAAAAAACTTCAAAGAAATAGAGATAGGAGGAGTATATATGAATATAAAGAATAGATATGACAAATATTTCTCTAAAATTAAGAATGAGACATAGGCATCTTTTCTTTTTTTGAATGTCAAAATATTTTTTTATTAAGAGATGTTCTACTCATTTTACATATCAACTTTAGATTCCCCTGTCCTCCCACCCCCAGCCTTCCCCCACAAACCACCCCCCATTCCCACCTCCTCCAAGGCAAAGTCTCCCATGGGGAGTCAGCAGAGGCTGGTACATTCAGGTGAGGCAGGTCCAAGACCCTCCTCCTTTCACCAAGACTGTGCAAAGTATCTCACCACAGGCACTAGGTTCCAAAAAGCCGGCTCATGCACTAGAGGCAGGTCCCTGTCCCACTGCCTGGGGGCCCCCCAAACAGTTCAAGCTAAACAACTGTCTCACTTATCCAGAAGGCCTAGTCCAGTACCATGGGGGCTCCTCAGCTATTGGTTCATGTGTTTCTACTAGCTTGGCCAGTTGTCTCTGTACTTTTTCCAATCATGGTCTTGTTATCTCTTGCTCATAGAATCCCTCCTCTCTCTCATCGATTGGACTCCTGGAGCTCTGCCTGGGACCCAGCTGTGGATTTCTGCATCTGCTTCCTTCAGTCATCAGATGAGGGTTCTTTGATGACAGTTAGGACATTTAGCCATCCGATCACCAGAGTAGGCCAGCTCAGGCACCCTCTCGACTATTGCCAGTAGTCCATGGTAGAGTCATCCTTGTGGATTCCTGGGAACCTCCCTAGCACTCTGCTTCTCCCTATTCCCATGGTGTCTTCATTTATCATGGTATTTCTTCCCTTGCTCTCCCACTCAGTTCCCGTTCCAGCTTGAACCTCCCACTCCTCTAAGCTTTCATCCCCTGTCCCTTGCCCTCCATTACCCCCAACCCCTCACCCTCGGCTTGCTCATGTAGATCTCATCCATTTCTCCATCATTGGGTGATCCATGCACCCTTCCTAGGGTCCTCCTTACTAGCTAGCCTCCCTGGAGCTGTGGGTTGCTCCTTTGCTTTATATCTAGTATCCACTTATGAGTGAGTACATACCATGTTTGTCCTTCTGAGTCTGGGTTTACCTCACTCAGAATGATATTTTCTAGTTCCATCCATTTGCCTGCAAACCTCATGATGTCATTGTTTTTCTCTGCTGACTAGTACTCTATTGTGTATATGTACCACATTTTCTTTATCCATTCTTCAGTTGAGGGGCACCTAGGTTGTTTCCAGGTTTGGGCTATTACAAATAATGCTGCTATGAACATATTTGAGCATATGTCCTTGTAGTATGGCTGAGCATTCCTTGGGTATATGCCCAAGAGTGGTATAGCTGGGTGAAGACAGTTTATGTTGGAGAGGATGTGGAGCAAGGGGAACACTCCTCCACTATTGGTGGGAATGCAAACTTGTACAGCCACTTTGGAAATCAGAAGGGTGGTTTCTCAGAAAAGTGGGCATATTTTCTTTCCACTCATAATCGGTATAGCGCTTGGAGTCTTAATTAATATGATGAGAGAAATCCAGGGGATCTGATTTAAAGTTGGCAGAAAATGGGCACATATGTGGTTCAAAGACATGCATTCAGACAAAACAGCCACACATATAAAATAAAATAAATAAATCTAAAAATTAAAAAATCTAAAAGATATTAAGAACAATGTTTAATAAAGTAAGAAAAATATGATACATAGAACAATATAATTACAAAATGAATTGAATTACTATGAAAATTAAGAAAGATGACAAAGCTTCTACCCCTGAAAGTGACCTCAGTACCTAATCATTTTAATTTGAATGTAACAATATTTTTGAATAATTTAATTTCAAATTATACTAAATGAAACCTCATTTTATTCCAGGGATTCATTTATAATTTCATTTAACATATCACTGAACATTTTACTAAATATAAAATCAGTTTTCATAGAGCTATAATTTTAACAGGTGAAGTGTTAACTGCTGTTTCAACTTTATTTGTGCCCTACACACAGATTCATATAAGAGTAAGTGCATTCTTATGCTACGTTTGGTTGATATCCCTGGGAGGCCTACTCTTTTCTCAAGGGAAAGGGAGGAGGAGTAGATCTGGGGGACAAGGAAGGTGTTAGGGAATTGGGAGGAGTGGAGGGAGGGCAAACTGCAGTCAGTATGAGAGAAGAATAAAAAAAATAATTGAATCGAACAGGATGTTAAATACTCACCTTTCATTGGCATACTTAAGCTATTTTTAGGGATTACATGAAAAGTTATGGATATTAGCTATGTATGTAAAAATACAAAAACAATTAGGAACATCTTGGTATATAGACACAGTAGTCAATTCATAAGTTTAGTATGGGAAGTAGCTTATCTCAGAGTCCCAGTGAATAAAAAATATTCTTTATTTAATGATACTCAGGAGAATTTGAAAGATTTGTAATCAACAATAAATATCCCTCTAGTTTGTCATGTAGATAAGAGTGAAAAAAAAAACCTAAGTCCATTTTCTAATGCTTTTCTGTGTTGTGACATCCCTGTGTCACTGAGAGAAATGCCCATTTCTGTGTACAGATATTTTAAATTCCCCAAGGGACTCCCAGACATACACTATTGTTCTAACACAGCCTTGTTCAGAAGTCACAAAGGACAAATAATGCCGTGCAGCTGAATCAGGACTCTGAACCTCACCTGTTTGTGTGTCTATGTGGCCCCTGGACTGCTTTGTAAACAGATGTTTTTTGTAAGTGGGCATACTGCACATGTACCTCAGAGTGAGCAGGGCTGTGCAGAGGTGAAACCAAACTCTGCCCTTAAATCTTTTCTATTCAAGTGTCCATCCTTTTCAGTAGTCTTTAGACCATTTGTTCTTGGGAGAAGTGAGAAACATTCTTATAATCTCTGCTCAGCCTCTTGGGAAGCTGTCTTCTGTTATTTTCTGCCAGGAAAGACTAAAGGAAAAAGACAAATAATACCTTTCTCACTGACTTTCTTATCCAGAAGCTATAATCTGAAGATGACTATATTTCTGACATTTGCCTAGAGAGTCCCCTTTACAGCAAGGAGCTCCTGGAGGCAAAGTTCTCTATGGGAGCCACCTGCACTATTTTGAAAGACTTCTGGAGGAACTAGCTTTAGCTGTATTTGTTTCCCTAAGTTGTTTGTTCTCTTTCTCTATAATAAAAATAAGCCCCAACTGTGTGACGGCCTCTCAGTGGCTGACCAAGGCAGGTCTCAGCCATACTCAGCAGAATCTAGGAGTATAAAAGTCATTCCCATGGTTCTCATGACCCCCCAGCATTGTTCATCTTGCATGATGTTGGTCCAGGTATTTCTGAAATTCTCTTTACCTTCATGAGCCTGACTTGTGAGTAGCTTGGAGCAAACATCACACCCAAATATGCACTCCTGGGTAGAGACAAAAGGTTTCCTCATATATTAACATCTACTTTCATCACATAAATACATGTACCCCCATCAACCTTGTAGTGATGACTGGCTCTTCATCCTTTAAACGAATTCCACTGTGTCTAAGGCTTTATCCCTAAAGCTCTACTTATCCTAGTTTCTTATATCTTTCCTCATGCCCCAGGATAGGATTATACACAAAAGGTCTTCACCTAAATCATGCATTGTAATGAGTTGTCTTCAGCAAAATCTCTTCTCCCTTTTCTTTTCATCCTCTCTTTTCATCTCTATCCCCTCCCCTCCTCTCTTCCCTTTCTCCAACCTCCTGTTCCCTCCACTAACCTTCCATTTCCTCCTGCTGTTTCCCCTTTTTAGTCTAACCTCTTTCTTCTCTCTCATGTTCCCCTCTCCCCAAGGTTTCATTCCTGTTACCCCTTCTCTCTTTTCTCATTTTCTCCCCCTTTTCTTTTCCCTTTTTTCTCTTATATTTCCATCTTTCATAATCTCTATTTTCTTATAAACAAAACAAAGTCTATACGAATATTGACAAACATGGAGAATATTACTCTTAGAGGGGTGCCTTTTAGAGTGAACATGAGAACTGATCCTTTATACTTATTAACAACAAATAAATTTCTAGATAGTACTGATGTATAATGTATTTTCTTGTCACTGTTTTCATAGAAACAGGACAAAGCAACTTTCTGTGTAGAAGTTCACATCCTAGTGCAGAGAGCAGAGAGTAAAGTTTGATAATGACCAAAGGAGCTGAACATCAGTTAGCTAGACAACGTAGGTTCAGGGGCCCACCTTTCCTGCCGTGTCTTTACCAAGAGATATAATCTGGTATGTCTTCCGAGCAGAAGAATTCCTTTTCTTTTTGATCTTTGAATTTAATTTAGCAAAACATTTGCTTTCATGTAATTCAGTAGAATAACTTAGACACATTAAAAATAAAATCAGCATTCTCTCCCTATGATGCTTCATCTTCTTCGCTGGCACTCTGCTCCATCCATGAGCAAGTTCTCACACTAACAAATCGTCAAGAATGCAGTTTAATAGAATCTGCTTGGGAAAAAAAATCTATAATGAAAAATAGTGTCATAAAAAGCAAAGGCATGTAATAATAGTGGGTTTTAAAAATAGAAATTGAAAGAAAGGAAATAAAGAATATTGATTCACAAAGACATTTCTAACAAAAATCTATCACTTTTACAACTTTTCTAATGTTTAAAGGGCAATTATTCATAAACATTCATATATACTTGAGAAAGTTCTATTGACTCTGGCAATTTTCTACGTCTCCAAAAGGAAAAAAAGAAAATAACCTCTATGTTAGCTAAATACAGTCATTTTTCAGTTTATTTATTTTTATATTTTATGTCTTACAAGACTTTATTATGGAAAGATGATATACCCACTGCTCACAGCAGCTGCGATCCATTAGCCTAATGGATTGGAATTATAGGTTGCCTTAGGAGTTGTCTATTGTGTGCCCAAATAAAATGTAAACCCTACTGTGAAAAGTCTTGACACTATTAAATGTGAAAAATACAATGTGTTCAAGAAGATGTTAAGAAAAGGGATGTAGGGCATTTGACTAACCAACTAGAAAGGAATATGAAGTTTATGCCAAAATAGAAACTACTTATGTTTTCCTATTGCTCTTGTTTAGTTCAGCAATCGTACACTGTCATTCACCACCTAATAGTACTGAAAGAATAATTGGAATCAAGTGATTAATTATTGTACTTTCCTTACTCCATACTAGTCATAGTCTATTCATATATGCTTCTTATACATACTGAGCTCTACTTCACTCAGACTTTCAGTCATTCAGCAATTACATTAGAGTTTCTATATTGCATCACATACTGGAAAGGTACCAGCTTACAGATGTGTCAAAGCCAATAAACAATTAATAAGGAAAGTTAGTGCTCACTTTTTACTTTTGTGAATGCTGTTAGCGCTTCACCCTTAGCTACATTTTGGACTGTATAACTACTTGGGAAACATGTAGTGCTATGAGTTCTCTCAACAAGATAATTTTACAAGGAAAAATCTGGACTTCGACTTTCTCAAACTTAGCTGTGACACAGAGAAGAAATCTAAAAAGAAAATTCTAACTTTTGTGGGAGGGGCAAGGTCCACTTGATAGAATGAGGAATTACTCTCCAGTGAGGTAAGCTAGCTATTGGCCAGTGGTTTAGTAGAGCATGGTGGGAGTGTAGGAGTGCTGTCACATTTAGAGAGAAATGGGTCTGTTGATATTTTATTTGTGATGAAATGTGGTGATATTTTATTTGTGCTTTAATAAATAAAGCTTGCCTGGAGATCAGAGGGAATAGCAAGCCATTTTAAGTAAACGAAGAAGTCAGGCAGTGGTAGCACATGTCCTTAATCCTATCTCTTAGCGGGCAGGATCTCTGTGTGTGTGTTCAAGGCCACACTAGGGAACAGAGCCAAGTGTGGTAACACACACCTTTAATTCCAGTACCAACCATAGTGACCTGGAGGTCTGTCAGACAGACAGAAAGTGACAGAGCTGTGTAGGAAGAGGAAGTGATGTAGCTGGGCTAAGAGAGCCAATGAGAGAACAGAACAGAAAAAGGCATATAAATGTGAGTATACAAGAAGACACTCTTCTTTGGAAGCCGCGGAGTTGGTGAGGTGAGGTTAGCTCGTGGTTTGTCCTATTCCTCTGATCTTTTTCTCAGGCTTTAACCCAAATTTCAGGCTCCATTTTTTTTTTTATTTATTAAGACCATTTAGAAATTCGTCTAAAAATGGGCATCATTGCAATTGCTTTAGAAGATGAGGTTAAAGCTCCTTAAACCACCCCTTGAAATCTGAGGAGGGGCTGCACCTCTAAAAGATTTTTTATGAACTTTGCACATTGCAATGATTTGACTGAGATTAGCTTTTCTATTATATAAATGTCTAAGTTGTTGAAGTAGTACAGAGAGAAAGTATTTGGATTCAATTTGGTTACACAGAGGCTAAATTTTTTTTCACAGTAAAAGCAATATCAAATCTCAAAGTTCAGGAGAGATGTTATTATGAAATCCATTTTGCTAAAGCCAAGGACATAGGAAATGAATGGAATAAAAATAAAAAACTACTGGTGTTCAAATGTCAAATATAAAGCCTAACTTTTATGAGTGAAATACCAACTTTTCATATAAGGATCTTAGAACATATAGTAAAAAGTTAGATAATAGCATTCTAGAAAAGAACTTGTCATTTTGAACACTGTGTTAACTTCTTCATAGGGTAACAAATAATTTATTCTGACTCAGTTTCTCCATCTCCCACACTCTTACAGACACATTCCCTCTTCTACATAAATGAAACCCACAATTATTTGTTCTAATAGTCTATAGTAATGTTTCTCATACATTTAGCACTTTTGGTGGTTTGAAAGAAAATGGCCCCAGGAGGAGTGGCACTTTTAGGAGATGTTGCTTTGTTAGAGTAGGAACGGTTTTGTTGGAAGAAGTGTGTCACTGTGGAGGTGGGGTTTGAGATCTCATGTATGCTCAAGCTATATATACCCAGTGTCTCAGTTCACTTTCTGTTTGTTGCCTGCTGATCAAAGATGTAGAATTCTCAGCTCCTTCTCCAGCACCATGTCTGCCTGTACACTGCTATGTCCTAGCATTATGATAATGGACTGAATCTCTGAACTGTAAACCACCCCATTAAATGTTTTTCTTTATAAGAGCTGCCATAGTCATGGTGTCTCTTCATGGGATTAGAAACCCTAATTAAGACAGAAGATAATACCAGGAGTGGGGTAGTGTTTTGCTAGGCCTGATCATGTTTTTGTCTGGAGGAATTTGGACTTTGGTACTTTAGGTTAGGAAACCAGTGTAATGCATTAAGCACTGATACTGATGGGAGCATGGAAGAAAATGGTGCTGAGAATGATTTGAATCATATGTGTGGGGGTAGCTCAATAGGTTTCAGAGGAGAATAATTTTAATATGTTGCCTAGAGATAGATCTTGTGATATTTTGCTGCAGAAAGTGGCTGCTTTTTGCCCTTGTCCAAAGAATCTGCTTGAGGCTAAAGTGAAGAGTATTGGATTAAATCTATGGGCAGAGGAAATCTTAAAAACAGCCTACTATAGATTCTGTTGTGTGGTTAATTAGTAGTAACTCTAATGAAGATTTATAATGAAAAGGAGCAAGCTGAGAAAGGAAAACACTTTGAGGAGAAAAGTGGCACCAGTAAGTAGAATGGAGTTAAGTCCTGTGTTCAAGGATATAAACAGATTAAGAAATGAAATAAAGGGAGTGGTGACCTCAGGGCAAGATCCCACCAAGCTAAGTTTCCAACTTGTGAACAGGAATTAAAGAAACTTTTAAAGCTGGGGCTGGTGGTGTACACCTTTAATCCAAGCACTAGAAAGGCAGAGGCTGGAGGATCTCTGAGTTTGAGACCACCCTGTCTACAAATCCCATTTCAGGACAGTTAAGCCTAGGCAGTGAAGGAAGCCATTGAAAACAGAAAACTTGTGAAGATGTAACTGACTGAGGAGATGTGTTTTCAGTCCCAGCAAGCAGCAGAACTTGACAGCTTTGGCATGTAGTTCTGGAGTTAAGGATAGAAGAAAGGGAGTATGGAATTTGCTCCTAAGGAAAGTGGGTGAGGCCAGGCATGGGGGAGTCCCTGAATGGAAGTCTAGAGAGGTCATTTCGTGAAGCTACAAGGTGAAGTCTGGATTGCCCTGGAGACCCCAAGATGTTAGAGATGCCAGAATCATGGGATACCTGCCCACGAAAGCTGCTTAATAGGGTGTGGAACCAGACCATGAGAAAGAAGTGTGTTGCAGTCCACAAAGCTGAAAGGAGTTGGGAGTCTGAAGAGTACTCTGACATCAGACATGGAGATGCAGAGTCTGGAGTTTGACCAGCTGGGTTTTGGTCTTGCCTTGGTTTAGTATTTTCCTCACTGTGCTCCCTTTCCTACATTATGGAATGGTATTGTTTGTCCTGTGCCATTGTATGTTGGAATTCTGTGATCTCTTTTATAGGGGATTATATTTAAGAGATTGTATGAATCTCAGAAAAGACTTTGAACTTTGAATTTTTAAGTAAGTTTGAGACTGTTATAGACTATGGGGACTTTTGAAGTTGGAATGAATGCATTATGATATGGCTCCAAGCCTTTGGGGACCAGAGAGTGCAATGTGGTGGTTTGAAAGAAAATGCCCCCCAACAGGAGTGGCACTATTAGGAGGTGTGGCTTTGTTGGGGTAGGTAGGACTTTGTTGGAGGAAGTGTGTAACTGTGGAGGTGGGCTTGAGGTCTCATATATGCTCAAGCCATACCCAGTGTTTCAGTTTACTTCCTGTTGCCTGTGGATCAAAGATGTAGAATTCTCAGCTCATTCTTCAGCACCATGTTTACCTGCACACTGCCGTGTCCCACTACCATGATGATGGGTGAAACCTTTAAACCATAAGCCACCCATTAAATGTTTTCCTTTAGTTGCCATGGTCATGGTGTCTCTTCACAGCAATAGAACTCCTAAGACAGCACTATACTGAATACTGAGACCAATGTGCAGAAAATTAATTAGTCTCTGATCTACAGTATGTGAAAAAAATATGTATATATGTCAAACTTAATAGAATATTATCAAATCTTTATTTTGTGTCAGTTATGCTTGTATGTGCCAGTTCAATAATGAATGAGCATTATTTTGAAAACTGAAGAAATAGTCATTGGGATGGAAACTAAACAAGTCAGAAACCAAGACTATGATTTAAAAGAACTAATACATTTAGAAGGAAATATCCTGATGCCTGCCAGGAAGGGACTCAATCGAATAGAAGCAACCATTAATTTCAAATGGAGAAGTGTAAGGTGAAACTGTTGCCCTTCACTCAGTGAGGCTGAAACTGTTTCTGACCTGCACTTGGGGTGATGTGGGACAGAAGCAAAGGCTGTAAACGAAAGAAGTGACTTCAGAGGAGTTCGATAGGATGGAACTGGAAGCCCATTCCCCTGGAGAGGTGGGTTGAACTGAGAATGAGGAATGAGAATGAAAAAGAATGAAATGTTCCACAATAAACTACAGCAATTGAAACTGAGCCTGATCTCAGTGTCTGAAGATACATTGGTCTCTACTCCAAAGAAGAGTTTTACAAACGGTTCTTTCTGGGTAGTTGTTATAAAAATACCATATTACACCTTAAATTACTCACTGATTCTCACATTGCTTATGATGACCAGTATTTGAAAGAGTCTGAACATGCCATGATTTCTAAAATAAGTACAGACCGATACTTGGAGAGAGAAATATTACCAAGGTATTAAGGGAAAATTCTCCAGAGAAGCTGCATTGAGCAGAGATCTGAAGGAAATTAGATATACTTTTAAAATAGTAGAAAGAACAAATACTAAATTCCCAACTTGTTTTTCCACTGGCACAGTGGCTGCATCTGAATCTACTGCTGTTTCCGCCAGCAACTGCAACTATGGTTACTTGCCTCTTCACAAGAAGCTGCCTGGTGGGATCAGCCTTCTGCCACTGCCATTAAATGGAGTTTTTAACTAAATCTCTATCATTCTATTTACCAATAAAAACTTGGCAGTCAGAGGCTGTGGTGAAAACCTGCTAGCTCAGAGAGGTTGAGGAGCAACTAGCTGACCGTCACTCTCAACTGGAGTCTCAGAAAGAGAGCATCTCTTCATTGCTCAAAACCAAAAAGAACTGCCACAAAGTCCCTCCCTCCTAACTCTGTGCATCTCTCTATCCATTTTCTAGACTTCTATGACTGTCTATGATACTTTCTGTCAACTAGTTGCTGGCTCGACATTCTGACCCAGGGTTGATTTTATTGAATTAATGCAAATGCAAACTCAGGGTTCACAGTGTGATCATATATCCCACATCAACTTATTTCTATGTCTGTTTCTGGATCAAGCTTTGTTTATTTGCTTTTCCTTAAAAAAATCCTCATACAGGGCTAGAGAGATGGCTCAGCATTTAAAAATATATGCTGCTTTGGCAGGGTACCTGAGTTCAATTCCCAGCACTTACATTAGGCATCTCACAACCATGTGAAACTCCAGCTCCAGGGGATCTGACACATTCTTCTGACGGTGGACATCTGCACACACATACACATATCACAAAGACACACAGACATACACACACACAAACACTCAGAATTAAAAAAAATTAAAAAATCCTCATACCAAGATAGCTTTATGAAATATTATGGAGGCATATAGTATAGTTAATTCTTTCAATTGAATGTCTTAACAGTTTTATAGAAATATGTTGGCTGTCTTTAAAATTTTCTCTTGTATATAATCTTCAGCAAATTGATTTTTCTCAAAAAATAGACACCACAGTTTGGGTTTCATTTAAATTGCTATTAGATTAATATATACTATTATGGACCATACACAAGTAAAAATATTTTTTCCTTTAAAATGAACAGAGCATACTTTACGGATGTGTATTTTGTTTATATTAGTTTGCATCAATGGATTTTTCAGCTTGTCTTCAAAAATTAAATAAAGATTTTAAATTGTTATAGATGGTACAATTTTGAGGAATATTTTGTAAGTGCTTATTTATAATGTGTGAAAATAGAAATTGACTTTGTAAACAACCTTATTAAATCATCTTGCTAAGCCTTAATGTTAATTATATTAATTTGTCTGTAGATCTGTGTAGGTTGGTGTTTTCTTATGGAAATATTCCATCTGCAACTACTTTTTCTTTTGATTTTACACTTTCTATTTCTTCACCCAACGAACCCTGGAGAATCTTCTCTATCCGGTGTTGAATAGATGCAGTGATAATTAGGATCCTTCTGATGCCTCAACCTTTGAAGAAGGTGTACTTCTCAGAATTCTTCATAAGGCTTCTCTGGATTTTTCTGACCATTTTATATGCAAACATCCTCTACAGGAACATTCTATGACTTCCTCCAGTCCATTTCCAAATGATAATTTTTTGTCTTCCATTGTTGAGGGATGTTTGTTGTATTTTCTGTTTTTTTTTTTTTTTTTTTTTTGTTTTTTAAAAGTTTTTTTTTTTTATCTGTTAATTTTTTAACCTACTTGTTTCATGTTGTTAATCTCTTCTTGTATTATCATTTTACAACTCCATCTCATTTTATCTCATTGAGTATTTTTGGTCTATTTCTGATCTATTCCTATCTAAGACTTGAGAATGCAAGTTTCTAATTTCACCCTTTCTTCTGATTCTTATATATTGTGTTTTATCTCCTTATGTTTGATGTGTATATACACTCAGATTCACACACACATAATCATAAATGTGTAATGTGTATATAAAATAATATATATGTGACATGTGTATGCATTTAATTCAGTGTAACATAGGGCATCAAAAATTTATTTATTTATTTTTATACGTGTGTGTGTGTGTGTGTGTGTGTGTGTATGTGTGTGTGTGTATTTGGTTATGTGTGTGTAGGCTTGCACGTGCCACAGCTTTGGTGGAGGTCACAGGACAACGTATGGAAGTCATTTCTCTCCTCCCATCATGTAGGTCTTGGAGACTGAGCTCAGCTTGACAGGCTTGACAGCAAGTGCCTCTAACTGAGCCATCTGATCTGCCTGATATTCGACAACTCTGAGCTACAAAGTTGTAAACTCCTTCATTAGGGGAGCATCTGAGCTTGCATGTGCCAGAGCTAGAACCCTGCTCTTTTCCTGAGACCTGGTTAGCTCCTGCCAGAGATGTTCTGCTCTCTGACTTAGCCTCCAACGATTTATTTGATTTGAAGTTTGTTATACCTTTCCAGATTTATTTTGGTTTATTCTTCTCTTATACTATATTGCTGTGGATATTGCTCGAGTGGACTCAGAAAAACTCCAGCTACACTATATATACATCCTGACTGCAGTTTCTCCTCTCTCCACTTCCCGAATCCCATCCCACCTCTCCTCTCCTCCAGATCCCCTCCTCCCTTTCCACTTCTTTTGGTCCACTACTTGGTTCTTTCCTTTGTCCCTCAAGCTTGTCCTATTATCAAACAAGGAATTTGTTGTTGGCTCCCTATGAGAAGTTCTCTCTCTTTTTTTTTAAAGCTAGAAGTGTATCAAAATCGTTATTTGCTGTAATTATTCCATGAGTATTAAGCTGCATTTAATTGGTATGCAAGTGGCCAATTAGTTGAGACACATAAATGTTTCATAGAACACTTACACTCATTGCATTTTAATCTAATGTATGTACAGTGCCTTAATTAGGAAATTCAATCACTATCACCACTCTCTATTGGAAAGAAATGACAAAATATGATTTTCCTCCCTAAGAGCAGAGCAGGATTTTGTGTATCTTTAATAACATTTAATTTATTATATTAGAAAATTTTCTTCTCAGAAATAGAATGACATTACATTGTTTTTCATTATAATCTGTGTTTATGTTTCTGTACAACAATTTACCCAATGAGTTTTATTTGGCAAACCACTAATGTATGAACTGTTATCTACTCTGCACTTTATATTATAAGAAAAACCTTTAAATGGTTCAATAATCAAACAAACCTAATTGATTAAAAATTCAGTTATGAGTCTGATTAGGCAATAAGCATTCTAAATACAAATTCTTTTGTGGAGCTTGGATTCATTCACTTAGGGCATCACACTGAGAATCATAAATGAATATTGAGGGTTTCATCATTGTAGCACTTTGCCAACCTATTAGCCGATAAGGAAAACAACTTTTAGGTACTGTATAAAGACAGAGAAACTTAATTTCTTAGCAGAAACCTCCAGTCTTAAAGCACTGGATGGACACTGGTTTAGACAGATAGATAAACAGATGAATGATACTTTGGGCAAGACCTCATGACTGTCTTGTAAGGAATTGAAGGAAGTACACAACAACATGGAGGGGTTTACGTGTTGTCTTCTCTGCTGACTTTTCTAATTTCTAAGAACATTCAAAGTGGACAACTCTGGGAACCACAGTATATTTGAAGAAATAGAAAAATATGGCAGTTTCGGCCTAAGGACATAACTAGTGAGGAAGAACAAGGTTCAAGAGTATCTGAGCATGGTATTTATTGTTCTTGTAGTCACAGCCAGTTTGTGACTGCTTTGTCTTCTTAATGGGCTGCTACCACTGAATAAGCTCCAAGGCCTAGCTCCTCCGGGTGATCCATTTTGCTGAGGGTCCTAAGTTGTTGCTTACTACCCTCTCCATGGAATAGTCTAGAACTCTATCTAGAGTAGTGTTATGATTGTATGGCACACTTGAAAGCATAGGAAAGACAAAGGGACTTTTAATATTAGGAGATAAAATTTTGATAGTAGAGAAAAATATAACATAAATGTTTTTACAGCTGAAGCTACACACACACACACACACACACACACACACACACACACACAGGGTTGCAGACTTGCTTCTTTGGGCTTTATTACTTCTCACTTTTTCAACTGTTCAAGGTAAATTGAAAAAAAAAAAAAAACCTCATAAAAATCTTTATCCTGACAGGATTTCTGTCTCTCCTTCCTTTTCAGATAGTCTTCAAAAGGCAAGTGAACAAACAAAAAAACAAACAAACAAAAAAATGGTGACCAGTTAGAGTACTTTGTCAAAGCAAGAAACATGTTTCATAGATGTTGGTTAAGAAAGTGGGCCCTCCAAATGGCCATGATGAGTGCAAAGACTCAACTCCTACCTGGTCTAGGTTTTGCTAGGAAACAGAAACCTAAAAAATTTCTCTGAAACCTGTAAGGGCATTCTGAATGCTCCTAACCACAATGGTCAGTATCTCATCTGTCTGAAAAAGCCCTCGTGTTAACCTCATGGTTGTTCAGCTCTGGAGCAGCCTCTCCCCACAGAAATCCCAACAAGATTTTGCAGCTGTTTGCTATACTCTTGATATACTCTACTGTCACAGAGTTGACTAGCAGTATTTTAATAAACTGTTCTATACACAGAGTGGCAGTGTTTGGTGGTTTCTTGCAGCATCTACTTAGATTTGGTGGCAAAACCCAGGAGAGATGCCTAGGTCTTCCCTTTAGGGACATTGTCCCTCTTTTAACAGAACCCAAAGGGCAGACAAGGCCCTCCTGTGGTATGGATCATTTATCCCGGCTGGTATCTACCATCTATCACATTTCATTCCAGATTCTTACTCATTCCTTCTCACCACTTCTCTGTCCTGCACACCTATTTGTCCCTCCTCACCAACTTGGATAAGTGCCTTAGTCTTGGAGTTGTTTATATTCTGCTTTTCTACATATCAATGCAAGTACACCAGGGAATTTCCCTATGCCCTCTTGGCTACTTGTCACTTGATCAGGGATGCCCATCCCTTCTGATTTGAGAATTCTCTTGACAAACATCAATCTACTTGGGGAAGCCTTTAGGATAGAGTTTTTTTTCCAAGGGAACTTACACCATCCTGTGTCTCACTGTTCACTCCTTCTGCATCCTTAAGATGTGCACTTGTGTATGCTATTGGCCTCCTCCTTTTAGCAGATCTTCTAGTCAGAGCCCCCACGTCTTCTAGTGTGTACCTGGAAGGAAAAACTTTTCCTAAATGTCTTCTACCTACTTTTTGCCCTAGTCCTGGAGTTCTCTTTCTGACAACTTACTCTTCAGGGCTCATTCATCTCATTAACTATGGGATACTCCCATTTTCAGCCAGATGCTACTACTACCCTTGCCTGTATCCTCTAATACTCTAATGTCTTTCCTCCCTTGGTCTTTGTGCCACTATTAAGTATCCATGTCCAGAAAATGGCACATTTGACTTCCAAATTCTCACTGATCTTTACAACTTCTGCTGATGCACAGCCAAATAGTCCAAAGTCTCTTACATCCAAGCCTTATTTGTTCTTCTCTTCTGTCCCTCTCTTTATATTTCTTGCCACACACATCAAATATTCCTGGTAAAAGCCAAAGCTCCTCACAAAGCTGACCATAATCTTGAGTCCATGGGTCCATCTTCCTTTGACTTAGACATAGAAGACTTAATTCAACCACAGGCACCTCCATAAGCAAATACTCTGATGCTTCCAATACCTTTTCAATCTCTTTCTCAAATTCAATCTCAAATTCTAGACAGGGCCTGCTTCAAGTGTGCAACCCTGGCCACTGAGCAAATACCTGCCCTTTACCTCATCTGCTGCCAGGACCCTGCCCTAACTGTGGAAAGAGAGGACACCAGGGTATCAACTGTCCATCTTCACTTCAACAAGGTAGGTCAGTTCCCCAAGTTCCTCCTCCACAACGAAAGAGACTGAAGAGATTGTTCTTCCTTACTTGGATTACCAAGCTCATCTTCCACAAGTACCATCACCTCTGTTACCTACTGCATCCAGACCAGCACAAGTGCTACCCCTCCCTCATCCCAGTGGTGGCTCACACAAGGTCTTGCATTGATAGAATGTGTCCCCCTAAGGGAGGTGACAGATGCTCATGGGACACTCTTTTTCCATCTCCCATTTTCTTTGTCTGATATTTCTCAAGTAGAAAAAAAAAAATATGTCAGCCATCTCTTAAATGACACCACAATTTCATCAAAGAATTTAGGTACCTTACTCATGCATATAACCTCACTTGGCGGGATCTCTATGTCCTTTTTTCCTCCACCCTCACCCTAGAAGAAGAGAAAAGAGTCTGGATGGCTGTTCAGGCTCATGCACATGTAGATGAAGTCCACCATACTAATGGTTGCTTTCCCAAAGGGGTAATTACTGTACCTCACTGGAACTACAAATTAGTGCAGAAAATCAGTTCCCCAGCATGGAAGTCTGGAACAAGATGATTGTCTGCTTCTGGATAGGTTTCCCAAAGACTGCCCATAAAGTTGTCAATTTTGATAAGTTAAGAAAGATAACATAAAGTTCAGATGTAAACCCTGACAGATTCCATAGTTCACAGTGGCCCTTCTTTACTAAACTAGACATGTAGGCAGAAGTTTTCCTATGTCCCACAGCCACTTGGTCCCAAGTAAACATACAGAGACTTGTATTAATTATAAACTGTGTGGCCTATGGCTCAGGCTTCTTCCTAGCTAGCTCTTACAACTTAACTCAGCCCATTCCTATTAAGCTATGTTTTGCCACATGGCTTTGTGGTATTACCTGTTCTCTCACATCTTGCTTCTTTTGGCAGTAGCTCACAGCGTTTGCCCTGACTCTGCCTTTCTCCTCTCTCTATCTCTCTTGAATTTCCCACCTGGCTCCATCCTGCCCTGCCATAGGCCAATACAGCTTTCCAATGGGAACAACATATATTCATATCATACAGAATGACATCCCACAGCATAGACCCAAAGTCACAGAAAGGCATGCCTGTCTGTCCTCAATACTCACGTTCTCAGTCAGCCCCTGATATCAGAAGAAAGCTACTAAAGAGGTTGGATGGCCTTCAAAACCCTCAGAGAGAGAGGTTGAATATGACCTTTAAGGTGTTAATGGAAAAGAAGAACAGGGAAAGGCCAAAATGGCCTCCTGTGACAGACAGAAATGCCAGCTTCTGGCACCAACCCCAAGGCTACCTACAAAGAGGATTGGGCATTAGTAAAATTTAGGCAGGGTCTGCTTCAAGTGTAGCAACCCTGGCCACTGGGCAAAGAACTGCCTGCCCTTCACCTCATCTGCTGCTAGGACCCTGCCCTAACTGTGGAAAGACAGGACACTGGGGCATCAACTGTCCATCTTTACTTCATCAAGGTAGATCAGGTCCCCAAGTTCCACCCCTACAAGAAAATATTTCTGGTCTTCTGGGCCTGGTGTATGAATATTGATATGGCCCTGGGACATTGGCCCCCACTGAAACTGTCAAAATAACCATGAAGGATCTTAGGGTAACTGTCCTGGTATGGGGGAGTCTCTGCCATTTTTTCATCAATACAGGGGGCAATCGATCTACAGTTCCTGTTCATTCTTGTAAAACTTATTGTTCTCCCATTCCCCAGCCTAGGACCACTAGCTTGTTTTTCTTTTCCCCTTTGGGCCACCCAGTCACCCATTCCTTCCTCATTAAGCCTAGTTGCCTGGACCCTTGACTAGGCAGAGACATCATGGCTAAGCTTAATTTCTCCTTTTCTTTTCATCTAACTCCCTCAGGGCTTTTCCTCCTTCTTCTAGCCTCTGAGGATTTTCTTTTCCCATCCAAAAGAACTAAAGCTTCATTCCACCCCTTCCAAGTCTCCCTTGGGAATTCCAAGGTGGGGGACACCTCTTCTCCTTTGTTTGCCCTTCATTACCCCTCTACTAAGATCTTGCTCCAGAGCCCTACCTCCTATCCCTGTCACCTCCTTCCTTAGTCAGTGTTTTATTGCTGTGAAGAGATACCACGACAGCAACTCTTACAAAAGAAAGCAATTAATTGGGGCTTGCTTATAGTTTCAGAGGTTTACCCCATTATCATCATGGCAGGAAGCATGGTGGCACAGAGGCAGATATGGTGCCTGGAGAAGTAGCTGAGAGTTCCGCATCTAGATCCACAGGTAGTAGAAAGAGAGAGAGCCATTGCACCTGGCCTCAGCTTTTGAAAACCTCAAAGCCCACCCCCAGTGACACTCTTCCCCCCAAAAGGCCATATCTCCTAATCCTTTCAGACAGTGCTACTCCCTGGTGACCAAGAATTCAAATCTATCAGTCTATGGGGGCCATCCTCATTGAGACAACAACACCTTCCATATCATATCTTCTTAAAACACAGACAAAACCTTAAACCTATCATAATATTCCTTCTCAGCAAAGGGATCTTCAAGCTTGTTCACTCACTCCATTAGACCCCTATCCTGCCAGTTTTAAAACTGGACAGCTGCCTTGAACTCAGAGAATCACTTGCCTCTGTCTCCCAAGTGCTGGGATTAAAAGCATGTTCCACCATCCCCAGCTTCCATCTTGGATCTTAAGGACATCTTTTTTTGTTGTTACTATTCTTCTACATCTAAACTCACATAACATCTTTGTCTTTATCTGGGAGGACCTGGACCAGGGAGCAGCATCCCAGCATATCTGGGCTGTCCTCCCTCAAGTTTCTGAGAAAACCCCCTTGTTAGTCAGTCAGGCTTTGTCCCCTGACCCCCTTTATTTTGCTGTGTCCTGGAAGATCAAAAAGATGCAGTCCTGAAGTGGATATCCTAATTGGGGTGTAAGTATCATTACTTTGAACCAGAACGGGACATGTAGCACCAACAATTTCACCATGGATCTACTTGGGATATGGTTATGTTCACCATTTGGAACTCCCAGTATAAAAAAAAGGGTCAAAAAGGTCACAGGAACTATTTACATCCATATGTGGGAACTGTCCTGAACCATAAAGGACAGGCGACAATCTTTAAATCCACAAAAAACAGCCCTCTCTAACCGTATTGATGCCATAGTCAAAGCCATGGAACAATCTGCATCTAACCAAGATGCAGAACTTTCTAAACTTGGGGACCTCACTTTTATCCCCGTCTCATGGATGACCATCTTAAATGACTCCCTGAGCCTTTACACCGATGGTGGTGACAAGGGGTCCCTTAACACAACATCTTGTTTTCTCTGTGTCCCTTTGCAGCTATCTTTTGTGATGGCCATATCTCATTCAAATGTAACCCTAAAGTCTACTCCCTGTAATACTGAGACTATTTCCATGTCTCTTTATATGCCAGTGCCTCTCTAATCTATGGAGGCTCTCCAGGATATTGCCTGTTCAATAAACTCTCTCAGCTTTGCCCTTCATCTACTTTTACTGATATCTCAATCTCTAATCCCTTACCAGCCCCAGGCAGGTCCCTCTTCTGGTGTTCTCCTGAGCTCTATCTCTGAATGAGTATATTCACTCCCAGTCCTTGCTTCTCTACACTATTAGTTCCTTAGCTCACTCTATACACTGAAGGGGAACACTATACTCTTTTTCAACACACAGAAACAGATACACAGACAAACAGACACACAGAGAAACACCCACAGTAACACACACACACACACACACACACACACACACACACACACACACAGTACACACAGTACTGGTGAGTAGCGGCTCTCTTGCTCATGACTGGAATAGGTTTAGTGACTTCTGTGGGTTCATTTTCAATTAAATTACTGTTGAGCTAATGGAATGTGTCAGGGTGACTATGTGTCAAGAAACCGTGGTTCTGATTTCATCAGTTTAATCAAGTTCCAAGGTGGTTTTCATGGTTAGAATACAAGGTGTTCATTTCAAAACCCTGTCCCTTATATTCTGCACATTAACTAACTACATTGCTGCACTGTAGCATTGTCAAGGGGTTAATTTAGAATTAATAAAATAGAAATACATCTTCTATGTTTGGGGGACCTGAAATGCATCTGCGTTGGTAGAAAGAAGCACACATTCAAAAATAGTTATGACAACTAAGGAATTGTGTAGTATGCCTTATGTTGTCATATCCTTTCTTCCCTTTGCTCTAAAAATCAAATTATGTGAGCCCTCAAAAATGAGGTGAGTATTTTTTATGGTTTTATTTACATAAGGCTGTACTCAATAGGTTTCTTCGTTTTTAAGTAAAAAAGCTCCAGAATATTCTGAATGGTAATTGAGACAACAACTTGACCATCATTGCTGGCTTATTGTTAATTTTACCACTCACAAACAAAACATAGCTAATTAAGTATTCATCAGCACAAATCAAAAAGAGTAGAAATTATCCAAACCATCAGAATTAATTTTTCATATGAGAAAATCCAGCCTCTAAATTTCCTTCTATTATTTCATTTACAGAAACAATAAACTTGATGCCTCAACACTAATGGTTGAATAGTTTAGTGGCTAAGAAATAGTTGGCTAAATTTGATACTCAGATCACCAATAAACACTTTAAATAGTAATGGCCTCAATTAGATTTTTTTTTGAGACTATAATACAATTACAAAAATTTTCCCTTACTTTCAAATTCATGGCCTCTTTTTTTTGTTATTGCACACACACACACACACACACACACACACACACACACACACACACATATAAAATCTAAATATAATGTGTTCAGTTGGTATAATGTGACTTGTGACTTGTATGTTAGGTAGTCTTTGGTTCCTGGAGAACGTACCATCAGCCCAGATGAGAAAAGTTCATTAAAACTATATGTGTGCCTCCATACCCCTCCCCACCAGTGGCAGATGGGAGAGTTAGCCTTGAGGTCATGAGAAGCGGTGAGCTGGCTCAAAATCCCACTGGCTGTAGCCCTAGGGAGACCAGGCCCTGCAACTTACCTGGGCAACACAGTAGAGCTGACCTTGCTGGCGATGGCAGAGGTGAGCCAGCCCCAATGGTGTGAGTGTGGGAGACACAGCTCCACTGCTCATATGTCATGTGGTGGTCTGGGAGATGCTCCCCCTTGCCTCTCACCCCTCACCACCTGTGGCAGGCAGCAAAGTGGGCTCCTGGGTCAAGAGAGTGGAAAGGCTGACTCTGATGCTTCCTGGCTGTAGCATTTGGAAGAGCAGGCCCTGCACCTCACCTGGGAACTACAGTAGTGCTGACTTGGAGGACAGGGGTGCAGATGAGCCTGCCCTGAGGTCATGGGAGTGGGAGAGCTGGCCCCATGCCCCTTGTCCACCATGTAGTGGTAAGGGTGAGAGAAAGATGCCCTTCTCTCTCACCCCTGGCCACCTGAGGCAGACAAGAGAGATACCCTTGCCCCTCACTATATACAGAACTCACAAGAGCAGGCCCTGTACTTCACCTGGGCATCATGCAGAGTTGACCCCATGTACAGGATGTGGGTGAGCTAGTGCTGAGAACATTAGTGTGAGAGATCTGGCATCACCCCTTACCTGTGATGTGGTGGTGAGAGGGATGGGGAGATGCCCTCTCTATCCAAAGCCCCGCACCACTGGTATCAGGTGGGAGAGCTAGCCCTGAGGTCATGAGAACTGGTGAAGTAGCCTGACACCTCAATGGCTGTAGCACTCAGGAGAGGAAGCATTGCACCTCACCTGGGCAATACAGTAAAGCTGGTCTTGCTGGCAGGGGTGGAGGTGAGCCTTCTGTGAGGTCCTGAGAGTGGGAGAGCTGGCCCAGCACCCTTTGTCTGTCAGGTAGTGGGAAGTGTGAGGGGAAGATGCCCTTCCCCCTGGGCCCTGGCCACATGTGGCAGGCAAGAGATTGACTCTGCCCCTCACCAGATGCAGAACTCAGCAGAGCAGGCCCTGCACCTCTCTAGGGCAGCACAGTAGAGCTGACCCCGTTGATGAGGGGTAAAGTGTGAGCCGACCCTTCCCCACCAAGTACAAGAGAGTGGAAGAATCGGCCCTGTCCCTTACTCCTTACTACATAGGGTAAGACAGCAAGGGGGTGCTGAAAAGCTCACCCTAATATTGAGGATGATGGAGAGCTGGCAGGCTAACCAACCCAGCAACCACCAAGACCCCAAACCAGGGCTATGAGTTGGCCCATCCTATCATCTACCCCATCTATGATCTACTGGAGCATGTGAAGGGCTTGGTCCAGCAGACTCAAAGTCTCAAAATTTCCATGACACAGGACAACAACAGGATATTCAAGAGGAGTCCCAGTGAGAGCCCAGTATCTATGGTATAGCAAAAGAAAAAATGAAAACAAAAAAATACAGAGGCCTTGAATCAGATCAATGTGTAGCATGAATCTTAAAAGTTCTTATTAATAAAATCAAACCTGAGGCCAGTTATTGGGGTGAACACTGGAAGATCAGAGAGCCAGAACAAGCCACAGCTATCTCACCTCGCCGGATCCTCAGCTGGTCTTGCTTCCTCAGACTGGAGGCCTCTGAGTCCTCATCCAGAATGGGTCTCAGCTGAACTGCTGCTAGAAGTCTGAAAGCTTAACCAGGCCAAATGCTTACCCAGGCCAAATGCCTCGAGTTTCTGGTCCTCACGCCTTATATACCTTTTTGCTTTCTACCACCACTCCCTGGGATTGAAGGCTTGCTTTCTGGGATTAAAGGTGTGAGTCACCATGCTTGGGTGTATCCTTGAACACATGGATTTCTGCCTCTGGAATGCTAGGATTAAAGGCGTGTGCTACCACTGCCTAACCTTTGTTTAATATTGTGGCTGTTCCGTCTCTG
The DNA here is from genome assembly GCA_902168425.1 of Peromyscus attwateri. Lineage (NCBI taxonomy): Eukaryota > Metazoa > Chordata > Mammalia > Rodentia > Cricetidae > Peromyscus > Peromyscus attwateri. The sequence goes on from CABHPP010132173.1 coordinate 24,972, forward strand.
ACCCCAGATAAGTTTATTAAGGTACACAATATTTTGGGGAATACAATACCACCACATTTCCTCTCTTTTTGTCTAAAATTAAAAAGCTTATAACTAATACAAGAAAATTATCCAATAAGTATATACAATACATATAGTCAAGATTACATTAACGATGTCTAGTCCATTAACGTTTGACAGATTCAGGCAGAAAACTCCATTAATATATAACAATGTCCAGTCCAGTAACATTTGACAAATTCAGACAAAAAAATTTTCATTACTTATCTTATTTAAAACAAGTAGTTCCTTTTTAAAAGTAGATTCCATAATCTCCCTTTTTATCTTATCATATCCATATTCTCTTTTTTCTTTTTATAATACATTCAGTAGTCTACCTTTTGTCATTTTTATATCTTCCCCTTTTTCTCCAGTGTAGATTCAGTGATCTACCTATTTATCCCATTATTTCTTTATCTTTTTTCTCAGAGTAGATTCAATGATCTATCTCATCAGTGATTCATTGCAATGAACACTTGCAAGTAATAAAATGTGAACTAAATAGTATATCTACAGTGTGACTCAACGTGTTACGCTATAGCTTGATGATTGAGAATTTTTTTTTAAATTTTTTCTCTTTTCTTCTAAATTTTATTTTGTTTTAGCCTGGGAAAGGAAGCGGAGATGAGTGGGATCAAGATGCATGATGTCAAATCCACAAAGAATCACTAAAAAAGTAAAATTGGAAAAGAAAACCTATATATGCATACTTATACATGGAATTACATATATTATAGGTTTCCTTTTCAGGGACTATTCCCAGAATAGAAAGGTTGGGGAGCAATAGAAATAACGAATAGTAGGGTACATGTGATCTGGTCAGACATATGGGAAAAGTCCTCTTCAGTGACGGTGAAAGAGATAAACACAGAAGAAGCAGGGAGTTTTGGAAAGTATAAGGATGTCTGAAAAGCCACTGAGAATCATACTATTAACTCTTTGCCTAAAAAGAGAGAATGTTGTACTGAATTCTGCTGTCCACATGGTCATGAATTCTTGATTGCAGGCTGCTTCCTTCACTATTTCTCTCTGTATCATACTAACTGCTGGAGCAGAGCTTGAAAAATAACCAACAAAAACACTAAGCTTTTTTTTTAATTGAAGATTTATCACACAGTGTTTGATTTATCTATCTTTGCAAAACAAGTTGATCCCGGGGGCAGATTGAATGAAGCCTGATTGGTAATATCTGTTAGCTTCAGATTGAATTCAGTGCATCTGTCCTATATTTTTTTTATTAAAGGGAAGCAAGCACATTGAAATTGGAATAATATTTTCAAAAGCATATCTACTCTACATTATACGTGTATTCTCAGGCCAGTAATGGAGCTTGATTTAACAAAAATGTTTTATGGTCCATTCTGGTTTTTAGTTTATCGTCTCCGTGTCTTGTTTGCCAAAACAATAAAAAGTCTGTTTTATATAATCAACAAAAATAACAAGCATTTACATGGTTGAATGAGCCAAGAGATGGTTAATTATAATCTGCTTTACAGCTACAACTGAGAAATTATAAAAGACTGAGGAAATATGCATTTCACAATGACCATTTGGATCACGAAGCTTGCAAATGTGTGTGATCTTTTAAAAGGTCAGAAATTAATCATGTAGTGAGGAGATATAGCAGAAAGTAAAAATGAACAATAGTAAAAGTTAATGCTAGCAATAAAACAAAGTCAATCTCGTAATTTAAACATTGGGGACTAAAGTGAATTCTATTCAAAGTAAATTATAAATCTTTGACAAAAAAGTCAAACAGGTTAATGAAGATTAACTTTTCCAGTTTCAAAAATTATGTTAAAGCTCAATTTGTATCAGTTTGGCATTATGGTATAGCTGATATCCAAAAGAGTCATAGCTTCTTAGAAATTTTACATCAAATTATGAAAAATATATTCAATTTTGAAGGCAACTCTTTACTTCAATCCTTATTCTGTACAGCCATGTGGCATCTTTAGATAATATATGAAATATGTGTCATCTAAGTGGCAATGTGCAACATGCTCTTTCTCACAAAAGTAATGTTTCTTAAAAGCCTATGCTAAAGTTGATGTCAATCATAAAGAAGACCATTGACCTCAAGCTTTCCTCAGTTTGAGGTGTGCTTTTTCTTTTTCAACAAAAGCATTTAGAAAGCTGTTTGCTTCTTGTAGCTCGAGTTTTCTCCATTCCTGCCTGGCCCACGGTCAGGACCATTCTCTATCACCCGCCAGTCCCGCAGCCGCTCAGACCCAACCAAGTAAACACACAGAGACTTATATTGCTTACAAACTGTATGGCCGCAGCAGTCTTCTTGTTATCTAGTTCTTATATCTTAAATTAGCCCATATCTATTAGTCTATAAGTTGCCATGTGTCTCATGGCTTACTGGTACCTTACATCTCGCTTTTCATGGTGGCGTCTGGCAGCGTCTGGCTGCCTCAGCCTTCCACTTCCCAGAATTCTCTCTCCTTGTCCCACCTATACTTCCTGCCTGGCTACTGGCCAAGTAGTGTTTTATTTATTAACCAATCAGAGCAACACATTTAACATGCAGAACATCCCACAGCAGCTTCTAGGTCAGTTTCGTTAGCCATCAGAAAAATAGTCCCTTCTTGATTCTACTACCTCACCATTCCTGAAGTGTTAGCCAGGTTATAGTACCAGACATTGGTTCCCCTCCCACCATTCATGATGAGGATCTTGAATCCATTCAGAGGTCATTGATCAGTCAAGCCTTTATTACACAGGTGGGCACATCTTGCCTTCCAACTGGTTTCTTTATATTGTCCTACCCTACATCCTCATCTCTCCAATTACCCCTGCATAAATGTTCTCTCTCAGTATTCTCTCTGCCCCCCGCTCTCTCTCTCTCTCTCTCTCTCTCTCTTTTTAACAAGGTCTTTCTATGTAGCACTGGCTGTTCTGGAATTCACTATACAGACCAGGCTGACCTCAAACTTATAGAGATTCACCTGCCTCTGCCTCTCTGGTGCTGGGATTAAAGGGAAGTACCACCATGCCTGGGCATCTTTTTATTTCCTTTCCATCTATGTTCAACTATCTCCCTCCCACAAGGTAGACTTTTCCCCCATTCCCTTCCTTGCTCATGGCTAACACAGGTACTCTGTGTTGGATACATCAGACTAAAGGTTTGAAGCTGGGTTCTTCATATAAGAAAGAACCTGAAATATCTGCCCATTGGGGTGTAGATTACAATAACATTTTCCAATTTCATTCATATTTCTCCAATTTCTCAGACAATTTAACTTCTCTTTACAGCTTATTAACATTCTACTGTGGACCCAGATACAACTTCATTTAACCACAGCCTGTTGATTTTTGACAAATATGACAAAAAAATATCCATTAGGAAAGGGTATCTTCAACAAATGGTGCCAGGAAACCGGATATCAAAATGTGAAAGAATAAAGCTGAATTTCTCTCTCTAATCCAGTACAAAACTCAACTCCAAAGGGACTGATATCAACATAACACCTGATACTCTAAAACCATCAGAGGAAAAACTAGCGATGAACTTTAACATATAAGTATAGGTAATGCCTTTCTGAACAAGACTCCGATAGTATAGGAAATAAGACCAACAGTTGGCAAATAGAATCTCATGGAATTAAAAAAACTTCTGTATAGCAAATGAAACTTTCAACTGAATAAAGAGGCAGCCCACATAAAGGGAGAAAATTCTTGCCAGTTATATATCTGGCAGAAGATTAGTGTCAGTTTTGCATATAGAACCACAAACAAACAAAGACAACTACAAAATGGAAAACAACTAAACATGAAAACAAACAGCCCAATTAAAAAAATGGACAATAAATCTAATCAGAATGTTCTCAAACATGAAATACAAGGGTCAGGTGTGGCATCACAAGTTTTAAATCCCAGCACTTGGGAGACACAGTCAGATAACTGTCAGGTGGAGGCCAGCCTCTGGTCTGCATAGTGAGATATTGTCTCAAAAACAAACAAACAAAGCAAGACAAAATCCAAACAGCAAACACAAAAGAAAAGAATGGCTGGGAAACTCTTAAAGTGTTCAATATCTTTAGCCATTATGGAAATGCAGATTTAAACCATTCTAGGATTCCATCTCCTGCCAGTCAGAGTGCCTATCAAAAGGAATACTGGTAATCCCATGTGTTGGCAATGATGTGGAGACAGAGGAACTCTTATTCACTGTTGTTGTGGGTGAAAACTAGTGTGACCACTTTGGAAATAAGTCCGGAAATTTCTTAAAATAATAAATAAAAAAACCCCAAAATTTAAAAGAAAACTTCTATATGATCCTGCGGTATCAATCCTGGGCATTTGCCCAAAAAACTCTATAAATTATAACCCGGGTACTGGCACATAATGTTCACTGATGACTTATTCATTATAGCTAGAAAACAGAGGCAGCTAGATGATTGGATAATGAAGATGTGGTACACATTCACAAAGGAATAATATTTTTGAGTTTTAAAGTAGAAATAAGTGCAAATGATTGCGGTGAAGTAACTATTGTTACTCTTGTGGTAAAACCAAAGTAATCCAAATAAATATGTTGGATTTAGGTAAAAGATGTTATAGACCTTCACTGACCTCTTTTATTTCCATCTTCAAACATTAGGTATTGTGGTGGTTTGAATAAAAAAAAAGTCCTTCACTGACTGGGGTGTTTGAATAATTGATTCTTAGCTGATGGCATTGTGTGAGGAGCATTAGGAGGTGGCTTTCCTGGATGAAGTACATAATTGGTGGCAGGCTTTGAGATGTTACAGCCTCACCGCACTCTGGGTTCCCTTTCTGTTCTACATGTCTGTGGTTGAGGATATCATCTCTTAACTTCCTGATCCTGCTGCCACACCTGCCTGCTGTCATGCCTCCATGTCATGATGGAGTCTTCTCCTTCATAAGCCCAAATAAAGTTTTCTTTCTATAAGTTTCCTTGGTGATAGTGTTTAATCATAGCCACAGAAAAGTAATGAATACAGGTACCAAAAGTTGCATGTGATCACAACTTTGAAACTGTTTTGCTATCTTCTGAGTACATATCAACTCACTTAAAATTCAAGTGGCTTTAAACTCTCATTTGAGCAAAGCATTTAGAACTTCTTAGAAACACTTCTGTCGCCACTACATAATTTACAGCTAGGTGGCCTCTGAAATACGTGATTGGCTTATGGAGAAATTGCTATTTAATTTTGAGTTTGATAATATATACTCTAACTGCCACAAAATTCATTTCTCACAGAGTCATACTCTGCTTTTATTCAACAACTGAATATATTGAGGCAACAGTGTAATTATTTTTACACTGTATTTATAGCATAGAGAGAGGTATTAAGAGTCATCTGTTTAGCCATTGTTTAGGGATTGCCATGGTTCTGTGTTGTTTTCCATGTGGTCTATTGCAGATAAAAGGAACTGAATGAGCTATAAAAAGGCAGAATGCCATTCAGACTGGTTGCTTGTTTCTCTAACGTAGAACAGAGCCAAGATTTTTCAAACTATCTTTTAGGATCTCATGGGTAAGTGTACATATAAAGACTTACACTCTATCATCAAGGAATAAAATTAGGAATTAAAACAACCACTTCTCAAGTGGCATCAGAGTCACTTTAAAAGTGCCCCAAAGCTAGGGCTAAGACTCTGTTAGATCTCTCACTTAGCATGCTCAAAAGGCTAGATTCAACAAATACCTCACAGTGGAAGAAAGAGTTCCTAAGAGCGACTGTTCATTTGACATGGCAAAAGATATCAGGGTTGTTTGTCTAGACATTACTGAGTATTTTATTCTATCTGTCTGCATGTCTGTCTGTCTATCTTTTTTGAAACATTTTACACAGAATAAAATATAAATCCTGTTACTAGCTGATGAAAATCAGGATTTAAGTAAGTAAAGCCTCCTAAAAGCACATAGCTTAGGCAGTTAGGTAAATAGTCAAAGATTTGTTTAGCTTTTTTCAAAACCATGTGCCTTTCCCCCTTGGATTGGCTCATTTCCAGTGCTGGTGAAGTTTCAGACATAATTTTTGAGTATATGTTACATTCTCTTTCCTTTCACTGATTCCTGACAGTTTGGGAGATTTTTACATTTATAATTTAAAGGGACAATTTATTTTACTCTATTTTTTTTTACAGGATATTCAATGTGAGAGTAGCATAGTATGTTCAAGCAGTTGCTAGTGCACAATTAGTTGTGGTTTTCAATACAGTTTGTATACTAAAGTGGCTTAGGTCAACAGTGGCAAATAGATACACAAGGTCGACTGTATGCATAATTTAAAAGTTTTTACTTTCATATTAGAAATGTAGAAACAGGTGAAATTATCTTCATACTGAGATTTTAAATTAATTCTCTAAATGTTATTTCAACATGGAATACTTAAAATGATTTATTGTTTTGACTTTGACTGAAAACCTATATTTTTGCATGTGTTGTATGTATCTGTGTGTTTTCAAATGTGCATGCATGTGTAAGTGTGTATGGAGGCTGACTTCAAATACCTTCTTCAATCACTAACTTTCTTACATACTTGTTCATCCACATATTAATTAATAATATAGTCTCTTATTTTTGAAATATATGTGTACATGTGTTTATATATTATAAACATACAAATATTACCAACTTATTCTGTGGAAGGTTACGTATTAGAATATGATCTCAGAGCTTGGTATTTGATACCTGAGGCTATTGAAGTCACAGATCTTGAAAGAGAACTTACAGCCGCTGCTTCACAAAACCAGCATAACCCCTGACTACATCTTAAATATTTATTCTTGTATATAGTATTGTTCCCAGTACTCATCAAGGATACTTCTCGTTGCAACAGATGGATACCATTACAGAAAACCACAGCCAATTAAAATACTGAGAGTGGGAAAAGGTCTTCCCCAGGTCAGAAACCTCCAATTAGCTACTGATTTATTTTTGAGACAGGACGATTCATTGAACCTAGACTTTGCTAGACTGACTGGTTAGCAAGACCCAGGGATCCTCCTGTTTACATCTCCTCAGCACTGACATTACACCTGGGTGTGCAACTCCTGATTATTTTTTCTTTTTATATGGGTGCTGGAGATTGAAGTCAGGTCTTCATTTTGTATGGTCAGTATGTTACTCATTGAGCTGTATCTCTAGCTTACAAAACCTATATAATAAAGTACATTACATTTTTCTTTTACATTGTACATGTTTGAAGACATGCACAAGACAAATAAATTTTATAATCCTGATTTACCACTTGTGAGTGGCAATGAACTTAGTAACTGTATGTAGAATACTTCTAAACATTTCTGGAGAATTGATGATGTTGACTGGGTGCTTCTAGTGTCTCTTGGTAAACTTACAAAGGCAAAATATGAGATCTGAGATTCAATTTCCCAGCTCCAGATGTGCATAAACAATTTAAGTCTTGTAAGTGTGCCCTGAGAGAGAATCGTCTTTCTTACAGTCAGAGGGCTGAAACTCTGAAAAACAGACACAAGCTCTTATCCTAAAACTGGCTAATTTACAATGCAAGTTTAGGTCTTAGCCTTGAAGGAGTTCTGCAGTGAAGAGGAAATGGAGAGGGAATGAATCTAGAGAAGAGGGGAGGTTGGGGAGAGTTGGACAGAATGGAGGGAGGGAAAACTGTGGTCAGGATGCATTGTATGAGAGAAAAATCTATTTAAAAAACAAACAAACAACAACAAACCAAGCAAAACAAAACACTTACAGAACTAAGTAGAGACAACTCAAACAAGAAGAGATGTTCTTAAGAGTTGGAAGCATGTGCACATCGTTTCACTGACCTGTGAATTGAGGGCTGTTATGATGGGAAAGGCTGAATGGAAGACCCTGGAGCTGCATCAGACTGAAAAAATAATGAACCAAAACCTGTATCACATCTTTGGAGAATCTGGTAGTAGATTCCACCACATCTCCCTTTGACTCTCCTACCTGGCTTGTGCAGAAGACACATGGATCGTAGAGGATGACAGTGGATTATTGCAAGTTTAAGTTGACTCCACGTGCAGCTGCTGTTGCAGATGTGGTTTCCTTGCTTGATCAGGTTAACACATCTCCTGGTATTTGGTATGCAGCTACAGATCTAGCAAGTATGTTTTCCTTGCTATGCATAAGGCCCAATAGAAACATTTTTCTTGTAGCTGGCAAGGTCAGTATATACTTACAGTCCTTCCTCAAGGGTACAATAACCTCTCAGTACTGTGTTTACAGGAATCTTGATCACCTGTCTTTTTTTGCAAAGTGTCTCATTGATCTGTGACATTGATAAAATACTTATTGGACCAAGGGATAGTAACCACCTGGATTTTTGAAGACCATTTTTGAATGCATCAGAGATTGGAAAATAAATTTAATAAAAGTTCAATGTCCTTCTACTTCAGCGCAATTTCAGTGTTCCAGTGATGAGTGGCATGCATAGATATTTATTAAGGAAAAAAGATAATTTATTCTATTGTCAAGAAAGGAAGATAACACGCTGTGCTTATTCAGATTTTGGAAGAAGTACATTCCCCACTTTGGTGTGTTACTGTGACCCATAAATAAAGTGACCCTGAGAACTTGTAGTTTTGGGGAGGCCTGGAACTGCATAAGGTTCTCAATAGGGCTAAGCTGCCAGGCATGCTGATCTGCCACTGGGGCCACATGATCCAGCAGACCCAGTGGCATTGAATGGGGCAGTGGTAGATATTAATGCTGTGTTAGCCTTCCTTAGGTTTCCATAGGTGAACCATACTGGAGGTCCTTCATATTTTGAAGTAAAGGATTGCCATCATGTGATGACAACTGCACTCTCTTTGGCGGACAGTTACTGGCTTTCTACAGTCTTGACAATGTGCCACCAAGTTACTCTGTAGCCTAAGTCTCTCATCTGTTATTTAACCTACCAAACTATAAAGCTAGTAGTGTAGAATATAATCCCATCATTAAATGTAAAACACACACACACACACACACACATACACACACACACACACACACACACGAGGTTTTAAGGACACAGTAAGAAATAGGACTAAGCAAGCCCAAATACCTACGTGTTCATTCTCTTGGTACAATTCTCTTGGCAGCTGCTTCAGGTAGGTTACTTCAAGCAGGCTTCACAATGCTCCAGTACCTGGCTCCCCTTCCTTGGGAGGATACACTATGCACACCTGCCTCAGTCACCTGCTCATTGGGGCCTGCATGCTTTTAGGAACTGCTTCCCTACCTTTAAAATCTGTATTTCCTTTATTTCTTGAGATTATAATCTAATTATATCATTTCTTTTTTCTTTTTTCTTCCCTACCTTTTAGCAATAACTTTTAAAAACATTGTTTGTGGTGTGTCAAGCTATGCAAATAAATGTATTTGGCTTACAAGTACAGAATTATTGCATCATAAAAGTAATTAAAAATTCCTGGAAAATAGAAGAGGAAAACATATAGTAGTTACTGAATAGTCACTAAAATAAAACCTTTTGCTGTTTTTTTCTGTCATTATCATTTTCAAAAATCACCTTACATCTCCCCATAATTGTTACTACCATCTCCTGAACTGCCACAAGAACAATTTCCTGGGTGTCTATGTTGCCAGATGCCTTATTTGTCAGGAGCAACTTGTGATTTATTTTATCTATTCATATTACACTCCTGTCTCAAAATAGGATGTTTTTACTCCACCCTGGTGCTCACAATGATGTATAATGGTGGCACATTTGACTATAGTGCTGGAGAAATGAAAAATGCAAATTGTCTCATGTTGTGACTACAGTCTGGGATTAGAAAATGTGTGTCAGATGAGTTATCTTTCTCTACAACCCAATGTGGATCTCAACTCTGCACAGGGACCTTAGGCAACTATTAATCTTCAGTAGCAGGAAAATCCAAACCTAATCTTTTTATATTACCTCATTATTCCTGTTCATAAATGAAAATTTAATTTCTGTTATGGTTCTTAGTGCAGTCAACTGTTATATTATTAATTATCCAAGTGCTGCTAATGCCTAGGAATGATATTTTAATAAGGTTTAATCTCTTTGCCACATCCTAGTGTCTTCCATAATTATGTCTCTGTTTTTTTCCTTGCTTTTATTTTATTTGCAAACATACCCAGCAGAGAAAACTGTAATTCCAAGTTGGCTTCTGCTTCTGAGATAGACACATCACTCATAATCCAGGCTCTGTGCAGTTTTTCAAAGGAAAAAATGAAATCAAAGGAGTGCAACTTTATTTCAAATACTAACTGTAGTCTTGAACTGCATCTCAGACTTGCTTTAAGATTTAGTGTCTATACAGTTGCCAGAGGGTCTTCTATGCATTTGGTGATCACTCTGGAAGTCTCTTTGGAAGGAAATTGTTTTGTATATGACAAGAAACATAATTTTTGTTTTAAGTTATGCTCTAAGGAAGTAGAAGATTTTCTAAGAAGTATATATGGCAGAAAGAGGGTGGAAATTGAGCTACTCCATTAATATACATCTCAGTGTTGTGCTGTTTCCCCTCATTAAGCAGAAAAACTGAAGTCTAAATAGCTCTGATCAGTGCTTCATATTCTTTAGGATGGAGAATATATGTGACTTAATGCTCTTTTGCCACCTCATTCATTCTGATTCTCTTTCTCTTCTAGGATTCTTTTAAAGGAATCTCATTCTGTAGCCCAAGATGGCCAGAAATTCACTATATAGCTCAGGCTGATCTTGAATTCACAGTAATACTCCTGTCTTAGCCTTTCAAGTACTAGTGATTAGCATATTTTAATTTCACTCCTGTATAAGGTATTTGTACATTTGTATTCGTAACTTATCACATGACCATAATACCCATAGACAAGCTCTTCCAGAGGCTTACTCGGGACATCTTTATTTGTCTCATGGCATTAGACACTGATAAGACCTCATAGTAGAAAAAAGAGAAACCTATGAATTCCATGAGGCTGAAGGTAAAAATGAAGATCTATTTAGTGTGTATAAATATCTCGTGAAGATTCTATATGCTCTGATTCTAGTTTCAATGCAAGGAATGTAGTCAAGCCTTGGCTGTCACTACTACTGGCACTGAACAAATACTTTAGCTATTGCAGACCATAAGGTTTATTTAAACTTCTGACCCCTGTCACTATACGGCACAAGGAGTTAAGAAGAATCCCTAGATGGATGACTTAGTATGTCCCCACAGAACTTCTTATATATTAACAGAAGTTGTCTTAAGCTTGGGCTGTGGTTTGTGGTTGACAGCTATGTGAGAATGAATCATGGAATGTATTTTGAGACTAGCCAGGAAAGAGCTGAGGAAAAACTGGCTTTACTCCATGGCTGATGATTTTAATATTGACTGCAAACTAGAGAAGCTGGAAGAGTCAGGACAAAAATTATGTGCATTACTTTTCTCATATCCCATATTCATTCCTTTCTCTTCATGAGCTCATTGGCTTTTATGTGTGACATGTTTACATTAGTCTTCCTGCTAGCCTTGCTATTGGTGGTAACAACATCTTCTTCTAGCTTATTTTGTAGGTAATCTATCCTCTGAAATATTGTTCCTTAAAAGGACTATAGCACCAACTGTCTTCTACTGGGGATTTTATTTATTTATTTACTTATTTATTTATTTATTTATTTATTTATTTACTTACTTACTTACTTACTTACTTACTTATTACTTATTTTTAAACAGGAACTCATTATGTAGGACTGGTTGCCCTGGAACTTGCTATACAGACCAGACTGACCTCAGACTCACAAAAGCTCTGCTTGCCTCTTTCTCCTGAACGCTAGGATTAAAGGTATGTGTCATCACGTCTAGTAAGAATATCCTTGTAAGATGTGAGCACTTTGTGACATTTAATCTTGCTCATCTAATTTGATTAATTAATTAATTAATTAATTAATTAAATTAATCTGAAATCAACTAAGAGAAACACCTTTGGGTGGATATGTCATGGTATTGCTTAGAAACATTAACTGAGATCTGGAAGACCTTCCACAGAATTGACAGTACATTCCAAGGGAAAGAAAAAGAGGTTGCTTTTCCCTGTTGGTTTTCCACCTAGATTCTTAGTGCATCTATTCTGTTGCTGCTACTGGTTGCCACCATTCTTCACCTGTGCTGCAACCCAGTTTCCTTAAACTTTAACACATGCTGAGGACCAGTGGCTCTCCAAGAATCCTCCAAGCATTCAGTAGCAGATTGAGATGGCTAAGACATTCATGTTTTGTGGACTGAGGAGTTGCTGGAATCTCACTCCTTTCAGTGTACAGTACACATAGCTGTTGTTGGATTGCCCAGTACATACTCCATAAGTCAGTATTCATATTCTTTGTAATATATTTATTATTTTGGTGTGGCCCTCTAAAGAGCCCTGGCTAATACAAGCTTCTGTAATAAACTACACAAATATTCTAATAAAGTGTGAATTCATAGCAGACATTTTTTCATACAATGCTGCAGAATGAGAGACAAATGGAGTTCAAGAGAATTTGAAACTATGGTAAGAGATAGGGAAATTCTTCATTTTGATAAACATCTGAAGATTTCAGCAGACATTTCATATGTGAAAATATCATACCTTTCATATGAAGATATGTGGAATGTCTACTGAAATCTTATATATATATATGATTTTATATATAGTTTATATTATATATGTATAATTAAATGAATCTTCATCTTAATTTGGGTGCAAACTATTCCAACCACATTATCTCAAATCATATCTTCAATAACTTACAAACTTGGCCATTCTCATAGAATTAAAAAAAATATTGTCATCATTTTAACAAGTCCTTCAAGAGAGGCTATGGAAGTGTATTGTACTTATACTTGTCCTCATGTGTGAATACAAAGTTAGGGAATGACAGAATACACAAATTGTTTAATCATTGACTTCAGAAGGTCATAGGGTGCAGCCTTGTTTGCTCCAGAAATCTCACCCACAGACAGTAATCATTTCCTATATGGGGAGGAGAGAGATAAGGAGCAGCATTTTGTCATGCTGATGGGACATTATAGAGCAGTGGGGACCCCCAGGCGGCTTTCACTGTATAGCAGCTTCTGTATTGAAAGCAGCAGGGGAATCCTATTCCACAGAATTTCCCAAATCATTTCTCTTCCTTAGAAGAATGACTATCAAGTGTGAAGGAAAACAGAAGTTGCAGTAAACCAAAAAGGAGGCGATTATGACATGAAATCCTAGGAAATACACAAGCCAAAGCGACTTGAAGACAATGAATGCACGTCACAAAATTTACTACACATATGTGTGCTGTCTACAGTGGAGTTTGTAATTACTTAGGGTTTTAGGCTTAAAAGCTTTAGGCTTGATAAACTATTTGTTTTATATATTCCATTATAGGACAAAAGCTTTTTTTTTTTTTTTATTTTAGAGGCCGTACAAAGCAAATCTTTACCACATTTACAGAAATATTTCTGGCAATTCTTCATCTGTTTCTAGTACAGAAAGTAGTAATTGAATTTGTTGGGAAGTTCAGCAAATTGGGGTTTTCCACATGCCTTTGAGTCCTGCTCCTCGTAGGTCTGAGCTACTCTGTTATAAGATGCTGCAAAGTGTTCCGTGAGATGTACCTGCTTTGTTGGTGCGCTGCCTCCTCCTGCTACTGTACTCTTCACTGGAACAGGAATTAAAAAAATTGAATGGTCCTAAAGCATTAAAAAAATCTTAACTCGGAACAAAGACAATGAGAAGCATTTTTGCTGGGTAAACTGCCTGCTTCTGTCATTCAGAATGAATAACTACACTCTAAGCTGATTTTGAACTTGAACTGTTTTGGATACAGAGGATGTGCATCAAATCGACACAGGAAAGAGAAATTATATTTAGCATAACTTAATTAAAATCACCAAGAACCTACACTGTTATTTCAAGGGCCTAATCTAGAATAATATGGAAGTCTTTATATAGAAAACAGATTCCCAGAAACTAAAGATGTTGGAGACTGACCTAGGACTGTCTGACCCAGGTATGTTATGTTTGGAATTTTCTGCTTGGAGTCTTACAAAACAAGACAGACGACCTTGGCCTAACCACAAACATGTACGATTAGATAAGGCCTCATTCAGTAACAACAGGGGCCTGGGACCAAAGCGACCTCACCCTAACCTTCCCTCAGGAATTCCCATTCTTCTCTCCTTGCAAACAGATGCTAATCAGCCAGCTGCAGGAGCCTGGGGCCAAAGAGACCTTGCCCTGACCACTCTGACTTCTTCTGAAAATTTTCTACTCTCCTTTCTCTGCTTCCTCTCCCTGCCTGAAGCCTTGCATATAAAAGCTTCAGCACTCATTTCAATAAACGGAGCCTTGACGCGACTCAGACTGACTCTTGTCAATTATTATATGCGCCTGGCTCCCTTCCCTTTTTGCCCCCTTTGGCTTTCAGGTGTTTCCCTGCTCGAGACCCACGAATAACCTGGCCTGCTGGACGGGTCATAAAGAAACATTTACTTCCAACAAATACCTGGGTTGGTATTATCAATAGGTATCTTCCTTTAAAATGAGATTTATTTTCAAGTATCAAAGTTTCCTTCCAGATAATTAGTTTTGTCTGGTTGTCTTAATGCCAGTATTTAATCTGTTTAGATCAAACTTCAACTTTAATCATTGCAAGATGATTGATGAGTAATTGATTAATCAGTGTAAAGATCATGGCACAGAGCCTGGCCTCAGTCAAGATTTGGTGCATGTCACCCATAAATATAATTTCTTTCTGGGGTATAGATAACTTCTTAGTCTGAATACGCAGGGACTGAATAATTAAGGTGAAATCTGCTTCAGAGCACCTTAGTCACAGATATAGTTAAAGATTTCTTATGTAAATAATTTTCACAAAAAAATTGAAAAGTAATTACCAGGATGCTTTTAGTGAGAAATAAGTTAACAGTAATTGAAAAAAATATGGAAAAATAAGACATGCGAAATGATACTTCAAAAGTTCTTTGTAAGCTAATTAGAAACTTAAAGATGCTGTCAAAATGTATTTTGCATGATTTGAGATGAAGCCTTTAAAAAGAGCAATAATATTCCTTAAATTATCTTATCAACCGCTGTGCATTATCCTG
Source organism: Peromyscus attwateri (assembly GCA_902168425.1). Classification (NCBI taxonomy): domain Eukaryota; kingdom Metazoa; phylum Chordata; class Mammalia; order Rodentia; family Cricetidae; genus Peromyscus; species Peromyscus attwateri. The sequence goes on from CABHPP010132173.1 coordinate 40,056, forward strand.
TTATTTCAGGCAAGATAATTGCATGGTAAACAGCATTAGCTATTCATTAGTTGTAGCTGTTTCCACTGATTCTTTCTCATCTGGGTAGATTTAATTTAGTGACAAGAAAAATACAGCCAATCAACTCTGTCATATAAACTAAGTAAATACAAGAATAACTAAGTAGGAAATAACTTGTACATACATGAAGACTGCCTATGTTTAAAGAATAAATGATCTTACATTAGAGAGGTATACATGTCGATAACAACTAGCATCAGTAGCAAAGACTCCTACTGATGCCCGTGACACAGATGTCAGATGGTAGGAACAAGCTCTGGTCAACTGATTGAGTGATATCATACTTGTTAACCATTTTCTGTAGCATTTTTGTGTCTTCATCTCAACTTTTTTCCTCTTAAGCATATGGTCAATAAGAAAAATGTGTCATTGAGCTTTGCATGAATATTTGAACTTTATTATATATACTCTGAAAAGCATTTAGAAGTGCTTGATATTTTCACAAAAACATTTTGAAGTTGAAATAGAAATTTTACTTGAAATAATAGGTATTTCCCCTCCAAATGTGTAAATCAAGTCCTTTTACAGTAATGTGGTTAATTACTCACATATGTTTTTTACCTTTGAACTTTTTCTTTAAAAATCTATACTTACATAGTGATTTTATGAATTTGTCTTTTATATTAAGTATTTCCTTGATGATAATTATGAAGAAAATTAAACATAACAGTAGAAATGAGGTATTCGTAGTGTGGAAAATATCCATTAATGTAAATTTCTTTGGAGTTTTGTATTTTAATCCTTACATTTTTTGTCATGTATAAGCACACATGTTTTCTGATACATGGCGCTTCTAAACAAACAGATCAGCAGACAATCCCGAATTTCCAATATCTCCGGGAACTTCAAGCAAATTAGTGTTTAGGTGGCAAGGAAATTTTCATTATTACTTTGAAACAGAGAAACATAATGGGATATAAATTAAACCTTATATTGTAGAATCCTTTCATGGAAAGTCCATTGAATTACCTATTCCTGAGAAATAACGCATTTAAATTAGAAGAAAACAATCTTTTGGCTAATTTCCTTTATTGTAGGAATATACAATTTATTCTTAATATAAAACGAATTATATCAAATACAGAGATAGCTGTTCACTCTAGTGATAAAAAAAATCTTAACCATAGAAGCAATTAGACAAAAGAAAGACATAGCAGAGAAAAAAATAGGAAATGAAGAAATCATCCAGTGACTGATGGAAGCAGATGCAGAGATCCATGGTCCAGCCCCAGGTGGAGCTCCAGGAGTCCAATCGGCAAGAGAGAGGAGGGATTATATGAGCAAGAGATATTGAGACCATGATTGGAAAAAGCACAGGGACAAATAGTCAAACTAGTGAAAAACATGAACTGTGAACCAATAGCTGAGGAACCCCCATGGAACTGGACCAGGCCCTCTGGATAAGCGAGAGAGTTGATGAGCTTGAACTGTTTAAGAGGCCCCCAGGCAGTGGAGCCGGGACCTGTCCTTGGTGCATGAGGTGGCTTTTTGGAACCTAGGGCCTATGCTGAGACACTTTGTTCAGCCTTGGAGGAGGGGACTGGACCTGCCTCATCTGAATCTACCAGGCTGGGCTGATTCCCCAGGGGAGACCTTGCCCTGGAGGAGGTGGAAATGGGGGGTGGAGTGAGGGGGAAGGCTGGTGGGTGGGAGGAGGGAGGACAGGGGAATCTGTGGTTGATATGTAAAATTAAATTAATTATAAAATAAAAATATTAAAAAAATCAAACTGTCCCT
>CABHPP010132174.1:4312-35792 GCA_902168425.1 Peromyscus attwateri
GTGTGTGTGTGTGTGTGTGTGTGTGTGTGTGTGTGTGTGAAGGAGCGCATGCATGAGCATCATGGTGTATCTGTGCTATGGATAACTCTTCTCTCCTGGCACCTTGTGTGATTCTGGGATTGAACTCAGACCTCATCAGGTTTGCAGGCCAATGTGTTTGCCCACTGAGCCATCTTGCCAGCCCAATTCAGCAAATATTTTAGAGTAGCAACTGTATCGGACAATCATAGAGGTTGTCCACTCACAGCCACTGAAGAAGGAAGGGTCCAGGGCTATTCTTTAATGAAAAGCAGGTGATCGGAAACTCCCGACATCCAACACTGCTCATTGGCCCAGAGACCCTTGACCAGGAACAGTGAAGCAGTTGTCTGACCTAGAGGGAGAAGTACTTCCTGATGACAAACGACTTCAGCTAAGGCAGCTGGTACAGTCTCTCCTCGTCATGCCTCCCATCTCCCTTGCTTCCCTTCCCTCCTTTCCTAATATAATATAATATAATATAATATAATATAATATAATATAATATAATAAATATAATATAATATAATATAACATAACATAATAAAAAATACAGAGAGAAGCTGCGAATCTCTAAAGGGCAGAGAGAGGGAAGACGTAGGAAGAGGAGTTTTTTTTAACCACACCAGATTAAAGATTCATTCTGACCCCATTGTCCAAGGCTTTTTGTTTATTCATTCAATTATCACTATTGTTATGGTTATTATTACTGGTGGCGGTGGCACTAGGGATCCAACCCAGGGCTTTGAATATGCTCTGCTGGCAGAGTACCAGGCAAATGCTCTACCATCAGGCTGCATCTCTGGCTTGGGACTCAGGGTGGGCTCAGGAACACCTTCCAGATCCAGCTTACCCTGGGCTGCACCCACACAAGGGTTTGAATTCTGAGGTTCTGAGAGATTATGTTCCTCAAACAGTTTGTTTGATCCAATCCAGACGTGTACCTACCTCTTGCAATCGACACAAAGAAAACCTTTAAGGTAGTGCCAGCCAGTTTAAATATAATGAAAACCACAAAGGTAATTTTTAATTTTATAGTAGCCACATTAAAAGTATAAAAGATGCCAGTGAGATTAACTTTGGTTATTTTTTATTTTTCCCAACTTCTAAATATTATTTCAATGTGTAATCAGTCTAGATTGCTTAATAAGATATTTATTTATTATTTATTTTACATCCTGGCTGCAGTTTTCCCTCCCTCCTTCCCTCCCAGTCCCTCTCCCCTCCTTCCCCTCTGTTCCCACCCCACCCTGATCCTCTCCTCCTCTGTTTCTGTTCAGGAAAGGGCAGATCTCCCACAGATATCCACAAGGCATGGCAAGTTGCAGTAAGACTAAGCACCTCCCCATGTATTAAGCTGGGCAAGGTGACCCAGTATGAGGAGTAGGGTCCAAAAAGCCAGTAAAAGAGTCAGAGACAGCCCCTGTTCCCACTGTTAGGAGTCCCCCAAGAGGACCAAACTACACAACTTTAACATTTATGCAGAGGGCCTAGGTCAGTCCCATGCAGGCTCCCTGATTGTCAGTTCAGTCTCTTTGATCCCCTGTGAGCCAAGTTAGTTGATTCTGTGCGTTTTCTTGTGGTGTCCTTGACCCCTCTGGCTCCTGAACATCTATGCCCCAAATGTAAGGGCACACCCATATTTGTAAAAGAAACATAACTAAAGCTTAAATCACACATTGAACCCAACACAATAATAGTGGGAGACTTCAACACCCTCCTCTCACCAATGGACAGTCCTTCCGGACAGAAACAGATAAATAATGGAACTAACAGGCATTTAGACTCAAATGGACCTAACAGATATCTACAGAACATTTCACCCAAACACCAAAGATTATACCTTTTTCTTATCACCTCATGGCACCTTCTCCAGATTGACCTTATATCGGCCACAAAACAAATCTCAACAGATGAAAAAAAAAAAAAAAGAAATAATCCCCTGAATCTTATCAGACCACCATGAATTGAAGCTGGATTTCAGAAAAAGCCTACAAACTCATAGAAATTGAACAACTGTCTATGAGTTACCACTGGGTCAAGGAAGAAATAAAGAAAGAAATTAATGAGATATTTAAAAGGCTCCAGTATCTGAGGGGCATCCCTTACAGACAGGACTATGTATATTCAATGTTGTGCTCAGTAGCCTAGAGGCTACTATATATGATGTGCACCTTAAGAGCCCATCCCAGTGAATGTCTCCACTCCCACCAAGCACACAGCTAACACAACTGTGGATCGTTTAGATCCTAAGCTCGTTTTTCTTTACTATATAAGTTGGTTGTTTGTATTTTTCTAGACTACTACCATTTTATTATCTTGAAGCATAAGGATATATTTACCAGGAAATATTTGCCTGATAGAGAAACCTTCACGATTTGGATTGGGAAATAGTAGAAGAACAGAATGATGTGCCACCCTAGGAAAAGTACCAAGGATTCAGCATCTGATGAATTTACCCAGCTTGCACCACGGAGGAAGCACAGCCATGAAAGCTCACAACAGTGCCCAGTCCTATGCCAGGCAAAGTCACATGTGTTGTGACCATGGGTACTCACTAGGACAGCTGCTGCAGACTACGCATCGTTATCTACCTGCCGCTGGACACCGAGGCCACCAAGCGATACTACTTGCTGGAGGCATTCACTCCCAGGCTGGTGCAGTCAGGAATTAAATGAGAGTCTATGCAATTCCCAGTTTGATGCTTCGTACGGCGATCCAAGGTTCATAAGACCTGGGTTTAAAACACGACTGATCTTAGAAAATAAAATAAAAGAGGTATCATGGGAAGAAACTGTTGTTGTTGTTTTTATTTATTTATTTATTTATTTGTTTATGTAGATTATCCAGGTTCAGCCTCAAGTGAATGGCATGGGAAAACTCTCCCTTCACTGGGCAAATGTGACCCATCTCTGGGAGAAACTCTGGTTCCTTTGCCTCTCTGGTCTTCTAAAAAGCTGGGGTGTAGGGACAAGCCAGTTTGCAGCTTGCGACCGGAAGCACCAAACAGAAAACCTGACAGTGGTGTCAAATGGAAAAGACGGTCTCAAGCATGGCCAGTGTCTCACTTAGAATACTGTCTCTGCCAAGCTCTATTTATAAATTCAAGTCTGCCCTCGGTTTAGCCTGCTACCTGAAGGATGATCATTCTTTCCCTCCAGACTCAGGAAATGCTCCCACCACACACCAAGCCCAGACTTCTGGTCCTTAGGATGTGCTGAATGGCTCACCTGTGTGGGTCGGAGTTTAATTACACTCATCAAGTGAGGGATTTGGGGAGCTTTAATTTAAAGCTGCTGTCAAAGGCTTTTAAACTATTTTAAATTTTCTGAGGCAACCAGGCGCAACACACACTTTTATAAATTACAGAGAAAATGCTGTAGAGGTTGAGTATACAGAGGGCCCGAGGAACAGAATGGATCCCAAAAGATAGGATAGATTCCAGGCTCCGAGGAGGAACTCAGAGCACACCTATCATTATTGTTAATGGGGCTGGGGTGTTCAGAGGCACACAGCACAATGCAAATTCGGCTCTTGGAATTCAGTTCCTCATTGCTCCCTGCCCACTCAGTAGCTCTGAGCCCTGGTGAAAAGTGTGTCAAGTTCTTCAAAACAATTATTGCTGCTGGAGGAAAAATGATCAGTGAAATACTCCAAATTTAACACCTCCTTAGGGCTGGAAATGAATTCTAGAAATGTTTTCATTCTGCTTAATATGAATGCACAGACATCTCAGCTGCTGTGTGAAAAAATGGGAGAAAGATTTTAACAGATGGTAATGAGTTTAGGAAGAAGCTTGCAAGGTCTAAAGGCCAGTTACACTCTGAGGTCTTGCCATCTTGGTCAACCTACTTAACATGTTGGAGGCTCCCTTTTGGAATCTGACTCAAAAGATGTTTGTGCCAGTAGTTTGTGTTAGAATTTAAATAATAATACAAATTACCTGTAAGAATGGCTGGACATCTTATCAGATGTGATTGAAGTATTTTTCTGCAGGAACACTCCTGCAGAAAAGTGAGTGATTTCAATTCCAGGACCACCGTGGATTGACTCTGTTGCTTCCTAGACAAAGAGATGACCTGGAAAAAGACCCCCCAGATAGGACTGAAAATACCTCACAAAGAACATTCCACTGACCTTGAGAGACAGAACTAGAAAATTCAAAGAGGCATGGGATAAAATGTTAAAAGGGAATCTATTCAAGTTTGTTTTTTCTGTCGCTGTGATAAGCACATGACCGAAAGCAACTTGTGGAGGAAAGGGTCTATTCTAGGATATAATTCATCATTGAGGGAAGCCAAAGCAAGAGCTTGAAACAGAAACCACTGAGAAAAGCTGTATACTTACTACCAGCTTCAGGTTCAGCTACCTTATACAGCCCAGACCCACCTGCCTAGGAATGGTACCTCCCATAGTAGGCTGGATCCTCCTCCATCAATTAGCAATAAAAATAATACCTCACAAACATGTCCATAGGCCAGCATGATGGAGGAAATTGCTGTGGAATAATTCTTTGGTACACTGTGAAGATTTGTCACTCAGATTTGTTTAATAAAAAGCTGATTGGCCAGTAGCCAGGCAGGAATTATAGATGGGACAACCAAGCTAGGAGAAAAATGGGAAGAAGGGCAGAGTCAGAGAAGACACCAGCCAGATGCTGAGGAAGCAGGATGTGTAGAAAATGAGGTAACAAGCCATAAGCCACATGGCAAAACACAGATAAGAAATATGGGTTCATTTAAATGTAAGAGTTAGGTTGTAACAAGCCTGAGCTATTGACTGAGCACTTATAATTAATATAAACCTCTGAGTGATTATTTGAGAGCAGCTGCAGGACAAGAAAACTCAGCCTACAGGCAATTCTTCAAGAGAGGTTCTCTCTTGCCAGGTTGATAAACAGATTAGCTATCACTGGGTCCATTTTGTCTTAGTTTTCGCTGAGGCCCCAGAGACTGGGAAGAATCAGTTAGACTTAGGAGTCTCCAAGGCCCCAGTATAAAATATAAAGGGTGACTTCCCTCTTTCCAGTTGAACAAAGAAAGAAGAGCTTGGAATGAATTCTTTGAAGACACTGGCCTTTGTTGCTTAGAATAGGTAGGTTAGATCACACCTGAAAAAGTCCATCTGCTGTATTAGCCTGAGTGGTAGAGCAGAGAGAGCATCATGAGGGTAGATGCCATAGATAACCATAGAGGGCGGGCAGGAGGTGAACTAGACAATAAGCTATTAGAACCATCTTGTGGTGGCTAATCTTGGGTGTCAACTTGACACACCAGAGTCGAATGTGGGCGTGTCCGTGAGGGAGTTTTCTTGATCGCTAGCTGATGGAGAAGGGTCTAGCCCACTATGGGCAGCACCACCCCTAGGCTAGTGGACCTGGGTTGTATGAGAAAGCAGGGTAAGTAAGCCACAGAGAGTAAGCCACTAACAGTGTTCCTCTGTGGCTTCTACTTTGGTTCCTTTCTTCAGTTTCTGCCCTGACTTCCATCAGTGATAAGTTTTGACCTTAGAGTTATAAGATTGTGGGAGCCCAGCTGGGAGACTGGCTCCCACATTTTACTCCAGGCTATTCTTGAGGAGTGAGGGATAAGAGATTTAGATAGAAGGATAAAGGGGAGAGAAACAGATAGAAACACAGGATAGCCTCGGGAGGGCCTGGATCCTAATCCACCAGCTCCTTCTGTCGCTTCTAAAGGGCCATTTATAGGAATGCCAAGGGGCGTGGAGCAAAAGACCTCCCCCTAGCACAGTCAAGTGCAGACCCTTTCCAATCACCTAGTAACCATGCACATGGTCAATCAATCCTCTAATGCAGCTCTGCTGGGTAAAGCAAGCTCAGGTCTCACTAGGAAACCTTTGTGGGCCTCCACATGAGATGAAACAAACCCTTGCTTCAACAAGTTGCTTTCGTCATGATGTCTAGCAACGCAAAAGAAAGCAAACTTGGACACACTCGTGTGGGTAACTGGAGGGGAGATGAGATCCAGCAGAGCCTAAGGAGTGCCAAATGTCAGGGGACAGAGGAGAGAAGAAAACGTCCATTTCAGTTCAGTTGTTCCAGGAAGAGGATGCACTACACAGAAACCAACTGAATGGTTCCTGCAATTCTGGTCAACCTGGGAGTCGCATGGGCTATCCCATGCAGATACGTTGCTTACTCCTCACTTCTCCCTTGACCATCTCCAAGCCCTGCAGGATCTAGCAGCAGCCCGATGATCAACATAAATAGGTAGAGGACAAGTAGGGGGGAGCGGAGGGGACAACAACTATTTTCTCTTCTGTATAGTTCATACCCAAGTTGGGAGGAGTGAGAACAATTAATTTTCAATTGAATTTCAAGTTGTAATTATTGCAGCGGACTAGATACTTTACATACTTAAAATACACTTTTTATAACTTGTTATCTACATGGGATTTGCCTGGGCTTTACCCAACAGGTGGGGAATATGGTCCACAGTGAGAAAGAACAATATTGTGTGGCATCCCACTATGTCAACTCTTGCTCTACACCAGTCACAAACACTTCACCGGATGCAATGTCCTAGCAATGATGACATTGCTGCCCTCTAGTATAGGTGTGATATGCTCCATTCCCCAATCCAGCCATGTCACTGAGGTGCCTGTCCCTGGTTGTAGAGCTGAGAAAGTTCTAGAGGTGTGTTGCTTCTCTACCATCTCTGGAACTTCAGCTGCATTTCATTGCTTCTGGACTGCTCATTTAAGCCAGGCATGCTCTTTGATGAAAGGAACTCATTTCACTTCATTTATCAGGTAAGAAGCCTAGAGAAGTTAAGGCATTTGCCAAGAAAAGTGTTCTTGTATTGCAAATGAGAAAAACAAAGGCAGAGTTGTTGAGATGGCTCAGCCGTAAAGGTCCCTGCAGCCAAGTCTAATTTCTCAAGTTTCATCCCTAGGACACACATGATGAGAAGAGAGAATTGACTCCCCAAAAGTTATCCTATGATCTCTCACACAAACCATCAATTAAACAAACAAACAAACAAATAAATAAATAAATAAATAAATGTAATTTTTAAATGTTCAAGACAGAAACAAGAGAAATGGAAAGAGAGAGGGAAGGAGGGAGAAGAAAATGCAAAGGATAGGGAGGACTTATTAATTACTGTATTTGAAAATGCCAGGCGTTAGTTTATATATATATATATATATATTTATATATATATATAACTGCATCTACATGTTCAATTAACATTGTCCTCAATACATCTTTCTCCATGCCTTGGTGATGTGTTTTTCTTTCTGTAAGGTAAACAAGAATGACCACAAGAAGGTCTAGCCTTATGACTTATTAGTTGGCCAACCTCAGCAAAACTGAAAAGATTCTTCTCAGTTGTTCCGGTAAAAGCCACAGTTTGGATATCATTGATTGTTTTAAACCACAGTGTCTAGTATGGACCTAATGACCATAATTCTCAATCTCCCAGGGCTTAGGAGAAAGATGGACTTCAGGGAAAACATGGAGTGTACATGGGTAAGAGCTGCTGTCACTTGAAGATATGGACTTGGGCAATTGACAGGTATAAACAGCAAATACCCACTCTGGGTATCCAGCCAGCAAAGTAGAAAAATGAATACAATTTACATCTTTTGATTTCTAAACCAAAGGTTTGTGTAGACCCAATATAATTTCATTGATGTGTCCCTCTTTCTAACATTATATTAATCAGCATTAATATGGTGATTTTAAGGTTCAAGCATGAATTTACCCTGACCTTCTGGGTAAATTACTTGCTAAAAATAAACACATGTAAACAATATCATTTTCTGTAACATGACAGCCAATGAAACCATCGGCCTTGTTTTATTAGCACTGGTGGAGAAAATCATTTGTGCCCTGATTTGTTCTGACACTGGAGAAAGCTCTATTTTGATAAACGGATTCAGGATTACAAAGTGTCGCTCCGTTCATGCCCAGCGAGACAACATTTGGAGTATGCTGCCAATAGATGCAAATGTTTCCTTCAGTGCTTTCTGGAGTCTGTCAACCTATCAAAATTAATTCCAAGAGTACAAAGAGCCTAATATGACTTGTGGAAGTGTCATAGTTGTTAATTTGTCTGACGAGAGATCAAAAGCATAAGCAGAATGATTAATGTGAAGTTTGCGGGTTTTCTTTTGTTTGTTTACTGGTACAAGAAAAAAACAAAACTTTTTTTTTTCCCAAAGAAAGGATAGCTACATTTTTAAAACTCTGGATCCCTACTGCTCATAACTTTGAAGCTTCTGTGCAGAAAGGATTGACTTGACTCATTCTAGAAGCAGACATCCCAAGTCTTATCACCAGATACTTGGAAAGCAGAACACGCGTCAGTAAGAGGCACAGGGGCTCTGATACTTAACAGGGCTTCCAGAATGGTCAACGTGTGCTCCATGGAATTTAACTGGAACTGGTGTCCACGCTCTGCGTTGCCTAAATTGAAGGAAGACCAGTGGGCATCTGGAGGGCCTGGTGGAGAGTGCCTGGATTAAACACAGTAGAAGGTGCTTTGTGTCACTGAGCACAGGGATTTGTTGATGTAATTTTAAAGAGATTTCCAGTTAAATCGTTTTATTCACACGAACTTCCTGAGAAAGATGGCGTCCTCTGACTTTACCAATGAGAGGCCTTGGGTAGTGTGTGACTTCCTCAGGGTTACTAGTCTAATAGCAGAACTAGACTGGGTCCAATTTTCTCTCTTCCCAGCTCTTATAGACTTCTGGCCTAGGGCCAAGCGTTGAATGAAGGCCTCTTTGAAAGTTAATAAACTTCTACACATCCACCAATCCATCATCTATCCATCTGTCCAACAACTTGGCCCCAGCTGCCCTCATGTCCCATGGAAGAAGAGAATGATGTCACTGCAAGAGGCATGGCCATGACAGAGGAACACAGTAAAGGGACCCGATCTCAACTCTGTGCTCATGCTTTCCGGAAATACTACTACCCCAGGTGTGAGTCTCAAAGAGTGTCACACCAACATGTGGCAGCAGCTGGAAGGATGGGGGTGCCCTGCACAGAAGGAAGGCTTTGTGCTAGCTCAGTGTGGAAACTCTGAGTGAGGGCAGTGAGAGCTTTCAAATGAATTTCCTATCATTTATCTTTTTATCAAAAGGTTTAATCACTGTCCGCTCTCCTGACACTAAGGGATAATGAGCTGATTCTAACCCTACCAATACAATGCACAATAGGAACAGTTGAGAGACTATGCAGCCTTCGAAATGAATGTTTTTATTGTATAAGCACCACTAAAAACACAGCTAAAGAAATGTTTAAAGAAGAAAAGCAATCCCCCTAATCCCATGCACTGCGACTCCGTCCCTCTGATGCCTGTTGGTCTCTGTGTGCGTGCCCGGATGAAATTTATGTGAAGTAATATTAGATGTCATCTCAGGGCTTCAAGAAGCTGAATACATTTTGACATGTGATGGACCTGTGGTTTCTGGAGAAGAAAGCAGCCCCTTCATGAGTTTCCACTTCATCTCTAGAATACAAAACGTACTCAGAAAGAGTGCTTTCTGAACAGTTGGGTTGCTTAAGCCTTATTCTGGAAACGGTTAAAAAGCTACTGTGCACTCCTTGAGGGCAAAGTCTATATCATATACCCGGATGCCTCCGTTAGCACACCTCTTTAAACAAAGCGCCTTTTATGTGATGGCAGCTGTGTTAAATAACAAAAGCAGCCTGAAACCAGAGCCATTGGGAGAGGTGTGGGTCGTTCCTTCTTGTGCCTCTGGCCTGGCACTGAAACATGGTCTTCAAACCTGATTGTGGCTTCTTCAGCCTTCCATTTCTGTCCGCTTCCCCAGGTCAAAGTCAGGGACCTCATGTTTCCTCATATCTCTTCACCATCAAAGGGAGAGTTCTTTGCAGCTCATCAATCATTTCATCCCACGGAAGGCTCATCTCGGATGCTGTCACACTGCAAAGCTCTTCTCTAACTGAACCATGAGGGTGGACTTGGGTCTAAGGGTAGGTAGATGATCCGTACAGCGCCACCCAGCCTGCTACTCCATGCATGCACTCAGAGCCTGTTAAGGAGAGAGAATCCTAGGCTTCACCCTGCAACAGCTCTGAATCAGGATGACCGAGCACCAAGACCTCCACCTAGTGCTGACGTTGTTGATGAGGGACCTCACCTTGAGGACTCTCCACACCCAGGAACTATTCAAAGAATTCACCCTCCTGGTAAATCCTGCCCTAGCGGGGTCTAGCAGGAGCAGAAGACCGTTTAGTTGTTTTCCATATCTTGCTCTCAGAACATCCAGCAAGGCAGCCATTTCTCAGCGCGCCACCCCCCCCCCCACACATCCCACCTCTTCTTCTCCTTCCTTAGTGTCTTCATCTTATTTTCTCCTCCTGCAAGCATAATTGTCCAGCATATGGGATTCCATTGATCTGTTTCAGTATACTACTTTCATAAAGACGAGAGTTGTGCAAATCTGAAGCCATGTTTTAGGAAAATCATATTGGTAGAGAGTATCACATTATTCACAAAACAAGAATTAATATGAACCCTGTGGGGGGAAATCTATCAATAGCTGCATAATTCCAAGACTGGCAGAGGTCCCTGGAAACAGTTCCCATGCTCCCCACATGCCAGGCCACACAAATGCCTGCCATCCTTTTTCAGGGTCTGTGGTCAATTCATCCATGGTTTGCATATATCCAAGTGTTAAATAGTATCTTGGTGACTATTTTGCTAGTATTTTAACATCAGCAAATATAATTTATTACGCTTTTATGCCTTAAATGTCTGGTAGGGCATCGGCTTTTAAAAGATCCCAAATGAGCATGATCGCACAAAGGCCAATGAAAATCTACATCAAATTGCATTTCTCTGCAAGGGAAGTTGATGTGGTACAACGCCAAAACAAAGCCTGCCTACTCTGTTAAATGTAGGGAGAGGTTCTGCAAAATATTAAAGATAATGCTAAGAAAATAAAAAGCTACTTTACAGAAAAAGACAACACAGTAATTATAGATTTATGCTCACCAGAACACACCCGACTTTGTAGTTATTGCTATGGGAAAATTTGTCTTGAATCGTGCTGTCTTCAGAAAAGCATTCCTTGTATAAAATATGACCCTATGTCTATGGGAAGATTCTATGCCTTGGGTCCTGGAAATCCGAAATATTCCCTGATGTGTTCAATGTGATTTCTCTACTTGGCTAGAGAGCCCATCCCCTTACAGGGGCTGCAGCTCTGTCCCCCTCTGTCCTCAGAAGCCCCACATACTAACTCTCCTGCATGCTGAAGACACCCAACCACATGGTAATCTCAATCTCACTGTGGAGGACAATAACACTTTCTTTTCTTTTCTTTTCTTTCTTTCTTTATTTTCTTTATTTATTTATTTGGCAGGATTTCTCTATTTTAGTCCTGGCTGTCCTGGAACTCACTATGTAGACCAAGCTAGCTTCTAAAATTCACAGATATTCCTGTCTCTGCCTCAAGAGTGCTGGAACTAAAGGCAGGTGCCGTCATACCCAGCTTAATAGTAGCCACCCCCTTTCATTTTTCTTAAGCTTTAATATTGACCAAATGCTCTTGTCTGCTCTGAGCACGAGGTGCCTGGCTTGATGGTACCTTAGTTTCCCGCTGTGCAAATGTATTTGTTTTCTGCTTGACAGAAACAGAAATTTCTTCTCATTTGGAAGAAACTGCCCTCGGAGCACATTCAAAGTGAAGAAAGGCAATGGTGAGCAATGGGCCAGTCCATTCTTATTCCGGGGCCCACTCTTGCCCTGCATGTGGTGGCATAGCAACGTAGGACACCATCTTACATCTGCTTTCTCTCTGCAAGCCTCTGGTGGGATCTTCTCTGCAGTAAAATGTAAGGCTGCCTCTCAGGAGAGAGGGCAAAATTGGCCCAGGGTCTCTGCGAGACAGCTAGTACGTGAACCTTGAGTATTAAGAGATATTGATGGAGCATGGAGGAGCCGATAGAAGATAAGCTAAAAAATAATTGTCACAGGTTGAATGAGAGGGACCAGACTCAACTGCAACCTCTCTCCAAACAGCCCCTAGACCTGCACCTCAAATAAGTGTCAGCAAAGCCAAAGAAGATGGCATTGAACTATATGGCATAGTCACTTAGGGATAAAAATGATTGACTGCTGGCAGTATCATATGATTTAACCTAAAATTATCTATGCGTGTAAATGAAGATGTGAGGTCCTCTGAAATCATCTGTGGTGAGAGTAAGTGAAGCCAAGAGGCAGGAGAGCCTTGTCTGTCCCAAGCCACGGAGTAGAGCGGGGAATGGCCTATAGAATCATCTTCCTCCAGGCAATAAATACATGGACGCATTGGACGACTCCTGTGAGCTGCTACCCTGTCCGAGGGCCTCTTGGTATTCTAGTCATGATTTGTTTTCAGATGCATCCTGAGAGCAGGGACAATACCTTAGTTCTCTGTGTATCAGGCCCCAGTAAATTATCTCCAAATTAAAGTCGAAGCCTCATTAGATCAGTAAATGACCAATAAAAACAAGTTTCCTTATTGCAGAGTAAGATAACACAGCAGTCCTATGGAAAGTGGGCTTCTGGGAATCTCTAAGAGGAAGGAATAGGGTTAGTGTTTGCTAAAATTATTTGATCTCAAAATGTGTTGTTTTCATGGAGCATCAGCCAGAACTGTTGCTTCTCAGAAGGCCTGTTAGCTGAGGAGAGACAAGTGGGGCTGAAACAGTGTATACTAACTATGAGCAAGAAGTTCATAGTGTAAACTGGGTTGCTATTTTTAAAAGAAATATTAAAATACTTCAGAGAAAAACCAAAGACCTGGGACTTATTTCAGAAACACCAAATACATATAAATAATTGATATGATATTAATAATAGATTAATTATTCATTGGAATAGGTTCCCTAAAGATATGGCTGAGGAGAGTCTAGATCAGCCCAGTTGGCAACGGATATTTGAGAGCAAAATTGCTTCAAACACATTCATTCGAGCTTTTCAATAATTCAAACTGCTTCCACCATTTTATTCTGTACTTTAAAGATCTTAATCTACCCATTTAATTCACTAATTCACTTGGAAATATGTGAAAGGCGTCATGCTTAGTGTCATGGGTGTACAAAGATGAATCAGGTAGGAAAATTTGCCTTTAAGGATATTTCTATGAGCAGAGGTACTACACCAGGAACATGAGAGTCATTGAACATTCTTCAAAGCAGAAAATGGTAAGTAGTCTTTGAAAGAGACAGTGCTAAGGATTCCCGAGAGCCAGTGTTGCCTCCAGTGGGGGCTGAGGACTGACTTCGGAAAGAGGGAACCAGGGGTCAAGTTGCTGAATGCATCACCTGCCCAGGGAGTGAAGGGTAGGAGGGAAGAGCGGCCCATGGAGGGTTCCATGGATTGTGTTTGACCACTTCAAGAAGGATCATGTTTGCCTAGCCCCGGGGTCAGCTCAGGTTTGGGATATGACTTTGCAGACGTTAAAAGGAAGCTGTGACCATGAGTGCAAGTGAAGTTCCAATTGCCAATCTTAAGAATGAAGGGGGGGGCGGAGGGGGGGGATTAAGAGATCTTTGTGCAAGTTCTTGGTGTAAAAAGCAAAAACAAAACAAAACAAAACAAAAAAACCAAAGCATGCATTTGAAAATGGGACATGATCAACTCAGCTTTGTCTACTCTGATATTAATATATTCCACCAACCCACACCTAATAGTCAACAAGGGAATCCTGGCTGTATACACACAGTGCTTCATCAGGCAAATAAGAGTAAAAAGCATCCTGTGAGCTCAGGCTAGTTTTTTGTTTTTTTTTTTTTTGTTTTTAAACGCACATGAAGAAAATTAATGAGGTTGTGTTCTTTCAGTGTAAGGACATTGAGCCATGTCCTGGCATAACACTTCACCCTCACCCTTATAGTGACTGACTCCAAAGAAGAGCTGTGTGGGAGTAGTGCATGAGCAAATACAAACTAAAACAGCGTGGTACACAGGCTATGGATAACTTTTGCTGCTGTTGGTTTGAGACAGGCTTTCTCTGCGTAGTCCTGATTATCCTGGAACTCACTCTATAGACCAGGCTAGCCTTAGACTTTGAGATCTGCCTGCCTCTGCCTCCTGAGTGCTGGGGTTTTAAGGTGTTGATCACCACTCACAGCTGTTCTGTGGATGAACATTAACTTTTATTACCATTATCATTAAATACATACCATATTTCATCATTTAATTTTCACATCAACACCATGCGTTACAGTACTTCTGTTTGTTACTAAACTGAGCTCAGAATAGCAATAAGGCTTAAAAGAGGCAAAATTACAACTGAAGTAGAACCTCAATTTTAGTCCGGACCCTTTTGACCCTGATCCCCCTCCTTTACCTTTAAAACTATAATATATGCTGGGAGAGGAGGCAAGTGCTAAGTCGGCAGAGTTCATGGGGCTTTTCTGAAACTCAGAGGCAAAAAATACATGTGTGTGTTGGTTAAGGGGTGGGGGTAATCCAGGAGCTGTGCAAGCACAGCCTCTTCTAGAACCAGACTTGAAGCAACTGGCTGGGCATTGGTATTTAAGAAGCGGTCAAAGAATGTGGCAGTGGAAGAAGCCGGAAGAGTGAAGGATGGACGCCCTGGGCTCTTGGTTTTGCCTAACAATCCTAACTCTGGTCCTCATTATGACCAGAACCTTTCCCCTTCCGTGGTTGTCCCTGATGATGGTTTTTTTAGCGGCGCTCTTACCCTCAAGGAAAAGTCATGAAACATGACAGAATCCACTAACAAGAGTTTTATCAAGACAAGGAGAAAGGGATAGATGTGACCAGGCCTGTGGAAGGACACGTGTGAGAAAGAGGGCGGGGTAACATGGGGCCACCTTATAAAGGCCAGGTAGCACCTGTGCACACAGGCCCACGTGGCTATTCCACACATGCGCATAGATCACGTGGTCATGTCTGGGCGATTACGTGACCACGCAGCCACAGGGCATAGGTTATGTAGGACATATGACCCGGAAATGACTAGGTGGAAATGACTAAGTGTCCTGCCAGGCATGCACAACCATGGGGACGTGGTTGGAATTCCTATCACCTGACATACAGCTTCATAGGTGAAGGGAGGCTAGGCTTGCAGAACCACCTCGTGGTGTCGCACGGTGGCCGAGTACCGATGCCGACCACCTTGAGGCTGGGCTACCACCAGCAACTCTGCCAAGGGCTTTGGTTGGCAACCGTAAAGCTTGGTCTGCCCCTAAGAAAGGAATGTACTAAAGATGGAGCCGGGAAGCCTTCCTTTCTGTGTTGGCAATGGGAGCCTATGGCTCCTCCCAGTCTGCGTGATAAGTCAGTTCAAAGACACCAACTTCGTGGCCATAAGAGTCCCTATTATCGTAGGCCAAACACTGTCAGTGTTACAGGTTTTATCTTCCTGTTCACAAACCCTGGTTGTGGAGAGCTGGTCCTCCCAACTTTGCTCAGTCCCCTGTCACAGGAACCACACACTAAGTCCGAGGCTGAGGCATTATCTCTCGACCGTGGCCTCTTGAACCCGGGCCAAGAGTCTTGGGCACCACAGAAGTGGACTTACTAACAAAACAACCAACATTTGATTTGAATTTCCAGTATAAATAAATAAAGATGAGAGAAATGGCAATTACCAGAAAAGGGTCTCTGTATTCTACTTGGCTTTTGAGATAGTGAGAAGCTGGAGTTTGGGGCCACCATTGGTTGAAAGCACCAACCAGAGATTCTTCTGGGTCTCCAGACAGGTAACAGGCTTTCTTGACCGGGTATCAGTGGGTGTATGAACTTCCTGAAACCATGTACATCGTTGTGTGAATTGCCCATACCATGTGTAAGTACCAGTGAGCATCATGAGCATGGTGAGCATCACATTTCTACTGGGGACTCTAGGGGTTCCTGTGGGTAGCCTGCATGGATCCACAGTTTTCTTGTACCTTGAGAGAACCATGACCTAAAACTGCCTGTAAATTTGAGCCCCGAGGAAGATATCCCTCGGTTCTTGTTTCCTGAGAAGTCAGGGCCCGTTGCTCCCACACGGCCATGATCTGTTGACACCTGCCTCAAACTTAGCTTGAGGGCTATGGCACAGTTCTGGAATTGGTATGCAGCCTTTCAGAAACTGGCAGTACTTTCTCCCTGACTTTTATGAGGCCACTTCACCTCACCCTTCCTGGCCCTTCTTTCACAGTTTCTAGGGTGGAAACGGATACTCCTCTCAGTTTAGTATGGGTACCAATGAGATTACCGCAAAGCCTCCTCAGACACAGAGCACAAGGAAATTCAGAGGCCTCTTAACATTCAGAGTCCTTCTGAACTGAAGGAGCTTCTTCGCCCCAGGAAAAGAACGTAACATTCACACAGAGCTGAGTGAGCTACATAATCCTGTCTTAATAGAAAGAATACCCCTGGAGGTAAATGGGGCTATCAGCAAGACCTGTTTTAACAGAGAGAATACCCCTAGAGGTAAACGGGACTGCCAGCGAGACCTCCAAGCTGCAATGGTCTCCAAGCCAGGGGAAATGTAACAATAGCATAATTATAACAAGTCAGTTAGCAGCAGCACAAGTGTGTGCATACACACACACACACACACACACACACACACACGCACGCACGCACGCACACACACACACACACGCACGCACGCACGCACACACACACACACACGCACACATGCAAAGGGGGAGAGAAAGCAG
Organism: Peromyscus attwateri; assembly: GCA_902168425.1. Lineage (NCBI taxonomy): Eukaryota > Metazoa > Chordata > Mammalia > Rodentia > Cricetidae > Peromyscus > Peromyscus attwateri. Next base: position 21,000 of record CABHPP010132174.1, read on the forward strand.
CTTCGGAAGCTTGGGAATTGGGGCTATGGAAGTGCCAAGGGGCCCTCAGAGAGCCTCTCCTCTTGCCGCTCCTGAATAGATGCCCTGAGGGTCCTTGGATGCTGGTAGGCTTCAGCGGAGTGAGGGTTGAAGGCTTCTCTCCACTGAAAGCTCAGATGCCCTGCCAAGCATCCCGGCTGCACAGCTGTTCCACTTGGGAGGAGAACCAGAAACCATTGCCAATCAGAAAGCTTCAGGGCCACACCATTTCTGTGGTGCTCGTGTGCCTAGAAGAGCTCCAGGCCCAGGGTCCCCTCTTCTGAGAGTGCAGACATCGTCGCTGCTATCCTCACTTCTGAGCTGCTTTCTCAGCAGCTGTTAAGTTTCTTGACTTATCGCCGCCCCCCCCCCCCCCCCTCCCCCCCCCCCCACCCCCCCACCCCGCCGCCGGACTGGGCCTTGTGAGCTTTCGCCCAGCTACACTGGCATGTCAACTGGTATTGTCCTTGTGCTGGTCTTGTTTAGGTGGCCGTATTGTTGAGATTTCACAGGTCTAAGTTTCTCTGACGTGTATAGAAGACACTGGCTTGCAGCAGATTCCCTGGTCCTCTGGCTTTTACAACCTTTCTGCCCCCTCTTCCACCACGTCCCCTGAGCCTTAGGTATCAGGACTGTATCATAGATGGTTAATCAGCCTTGGACACCCCAGATAGTTGTTCACTGCATTTGGACCATTTCTGTAGTGATCTTCATCTACTGCTGCAAAAGAGGTGTTTCTTGAACAGTGCCTTGTGCTCTCAGTGGGAACCTTGGCGCTCACTTCTATCATCCCTTCCATCTGCAAGTCCCAACAGGTGTCAGAGTGCCTGGAGCAAGCCAGTAAAGCAGCAGCCCAACCCCCGCCCCCACGACCAGAGAGGGTGCAGCCAATGTCACAAGGCTGGGTTTTCAAGAGCGCAGGAAATCTGTGTTTATAGGTGAAATGGTCTGTTTATAGAAGAGTAGCTATGCAGGACAAACTTGGCCTGGGGCTGCTGTCTGCTCCCCTTCCTCTGAGGAGGAAACTCCTGGAGAGGACTGCACTGCACAACCCCAACCCCTGCCTCCCAGCATACTGCTAATGCACGGAAGTCACACAGGGCACAGCCGGGGCCGTCATCCAGAGCAGCTGGTGCGAGGACGTCCTGAAGCTCAGTAAGTTATTTCCTTCTTTATAGAATGTAAAACCCACAAAGCCACAAACACCCTGATCTGAGCAATGAGTTGAGTCTTTCCATGGACACCCTTTCTGATTTGCGCCAGAGTATCATTTCCTCACCAGCTGTTGGAGAAATGGCCCCTGTCTTTGCCTCATATGGCCATGTTGGAATAGTAGCAGCCCTTGGGCATTTAATAATACTCCAAAAACAGATAATCATAGTAGCTCAGTCATGGCATTACTAAAATAATAGGTACTGGTGTTGCTGTGAATCCCTGAGACGCCCTATGGCATGACACTCTTGTTGTATGTCTGTGAAGTTCTAGAAACATCCACTCTTTCCCCTGTTTCGTTACCTCAGCTGAGATGCAGCTAAGGAATGAAAATATTGAGATGGCTCAGAGCCTCACCTGATGGCACAAGCCTGTCATCCCAGGGAAGCCTGACATCCCTGTCAACTCAGGGAAGCTGAGGCAGGATGAGTTCAAAGGCAGTGTGAGCTAAATAGTAAGGCCCCATCTCAAAAAATAAGAACAGGGAAAGGTGGAGAAAGAAGAGTGGACTTCTTAGATACCCCAGCCTTAGTCGGACTTAGGATTCAGATACAGATGCCTCATCCACCTGTCTCTAAATGAGGCCTCCCTAGGCCCCACAAATTCTACACTCTTTTAAAACCCCCTCTGACCACCCCACCACCCCACCCAACCCCACCCCACACACCCAACCACACTTCTCTTCCTCCATTTATCCCTTTTCAGGATGTTAGAGAAAATATTTAAAGGTCTCATTATCATAACAACCCATTACAATGTTTCCCTATCAATATGTAAATATCAAAAAAGGTTGTTTTGCTTCAGAGATGATTTGTTGTGAATAAACTGAGCCCGAATCCTCCTCTATCAATACACTCTGGACACCACTGATCAAATACCTGGGCACTTGTCTCCCACACAGTCCTTCAGGCCCATGATACTTGCAATTGGTGAATTGTTGGTCTGCATCCACATCCATCCATCCAAGTACACAAACAAAGCAGCTACCCATTTCTCTACGATCCTGTGTGGCATATGCAGTTTGAACTGAGCTAGACATAACTCTTAACCCAGCACCTAGGAAGTAGATGCAGGACGATTAGAATTTCAAGGCCATCCTTGGGTATACAGTGACTTTGAGGGCAGCCTGTGATATATGAGACCTTGAAACAAATGAATAAATAAATAAAAATATAAATAAAGATTCTTTCAAAAAATATTTCTAAATTGTCAGAATAAAAATATGGGGAAGACCCATATTAATAATTACCATCTCTAGCATTGCCTAATCTGGCTTTGCTTTTGAGCACAGGAATACCATTCATGACTTTACTTTCTCAACTCTTTGACTAGCCAACCAATTAACAACTGTTCATCTCTGCCACCATCTTTAAAAGGCATTTTTAAAGGAATACTAGAGATGCCTGGTCTGAGCAGAGTGTGGTAGCTCATTCTTGTAATCACAGAACTTGAGAGTAGAGATAGGGGAATTTCTACTAGCTGGAGACTAGCCTGGTCTATATAGTGAGTTCCAATCTACCCAAGGCTACAAGAAAACAAAGACAAAAATAAAACAAAACAAAACCACTATATCAAAAAAATTAAACAAACACAGAATATTAACAACAATGTATTTTATCTTAAAAAAAAAAACAGTAAGAAACTAGGTTTTAAGCATTCCCAGAACTTGGCCAGCATGTGGACTAATGCATGTTAACTTGATTTTGCTATTATACAATGATGCATTCAGTCCATATTTCTACATATCCCTTTGTATGCAATAAATATGTGCCATGTCTGTTAAGTTAAATAAATAAAATGCGAAAAATATCTGGGTTCCTTACCAATCAACAAAAAAGTTTGTGTGTATGTGTATATACAGACAAGTACATAAAGGAAATATATAAATTGTTAAACTATGTAATGGAGATAGTAAATTCTCTTGAGCTTAAGAAAAGTCAAAAGGAGGATGGTGAGGGCAGGAAAAACCAGGGAAACTTCTTGTAGGAGGTGATACTTAATCTAGAACTTGAGGGATAAAGACAGCATATTGGACCTTCAGCATTAGGAACAATGCTGTCCCTAACCTGAGATGGAAAAGCAAAGGGAATCAATCAAACTAAGAAAAAAATTAGATAATCCAATGAGGAGATTGGGATGCTTTTAAATTCAGAATTCATTAAAATGATTTTGTTTTATTATTATTTTAAATCATATGTAAATTTGTGTGTTTATGTGAGTATATGCACATGAATGCAGGTACCTGTGGTGTCCAGAAGGGGGCACCAGATTCCCTGACGCTAGAGATATAGGTAGTGGTAAGATGCCCAGTGTGAGTGCTGGGAACCAAACTTGTATCTTCTGCAAGACCAGTACATGCTCTTAACCACTAAGCCATCTTTCCAGCTCCCAAATTCAGCACCTTTTGGAACTTAGTTTAAGCAAACTGTTCTGGTGGTAGTACTCAGACTGGGGACAAAACACAAAGGAGCCAGAAGGATAACAATAACAATAAAAAACAAAACCAAAATGATGGACCAAGCAACTGATGTAAACGGAATATTTTTGTTTCTATGAGTTTCACACAAATATATACACATATTTGAAAGGTTGTAACAGTCAGTGTTAGCAGTCTGAACCAACCAAGATACTGATATCTTGATATGGCTCAATGTGAAATGTCTCCCATAGCCTCCTGCTTGAAAACTTGGTTCACAGTTGATGGACCTACTTTAGTAGACTGTGAAAACTTTGGGACATGGAACCTCCTTGGGTCATGGGGGTGACCCTCGAAGATTAAATCTTCCTGTAGTTCCCATCTGCTTCCTGACCCACCACAATGTAACAATCTACGTTTCTCACTGCCATAGACAGTTCCAGTCCATACTCACTAGGTTTCCTTGCTTTTGTGCTTACAGCGATGTAGTACAACATATTAGAGGGTGAATTGTAGAGGATTTTACTTCATGGTAACCAGGAGATAGGAGGAGACCAGAATTTCAATATCCTCATCAAAGGCATAACCAATGACTTAACTTTCTTCCTCCAAGCCCTATCTCCTGACAATTCTTCCACCTTTCAGTAGTAGCATGGACTAGGGTCAAGTCATCAACACATGGGTCACTGGAGAACATTCAAGAGACAAACTACAACTCACCCAATACAGTGGCTATCTAAGCCAGCCACATGGTTACTCAGTGTATCTATGAATATCTATATGTACCAAGCAATAATCAATTGTCCCTAAAACTCTTATGCATATCCATTCACACTTCTGACAATGTGGAGAGGGAAAAGTCGCCTTACTGAAGAGATGTTCATTCTAGAATCTCCCTCAATGAAAACAGTTGAATTCAACTCAAGAAGTTCATCCACCACATTTGTTGACTGCTGTCTATTGAGTTCTAAGCAGCAATTTTCCCACCATGTCCTAGAAATAACACTATCAGCACTGACAATATTGTACCCTTATAAAACGTTCCTTAAACCAATCTATCAACTCACTTTTACAACAATGTCATTGCATAGTTCTGCGGGCTAACATTATATCCATTGTACTAACCCAAAGTTTAGGAGCATACTCTGAACTTGAACTAGATACACTGACTCCTTTCCAAAAAACTCTTTGGAATATTTCAAAAACAAAAGTCATTTCAAAGGCAACCATTTATTCCAAATATGCATTCCAGTGTTTGATATCTAAGCAAAGGGAAGAAGGCGATCATGCATATGTTATTTCTTATCTTGCCTCATTACACAATCAAATTAAAGTTCCTGATACATGGAAGAGTGAGCTCCATTCTTGGTTTTGTTTTTGTTAATTTCACAATGGAGTTTCTGGTCTACTAATCAACCTCACGCCTGGCTTTTCCTCTCCTGGAGTGCTCGCTCAGGAAGGAGAAAACTCTGTTAGAGGAAGCTAACAGGGGGCGCTAGGTCATAGAGTCCAAGTGGGCCCAGCATCCCTGCCTGCCCCTTAACCTCTTAAGGCCAGGCTCTGTTGTCCCATCCTGGTCCCTCCTGAGGAGGGCCTGCAGCTTTAGGAGGAAGAGAAGGCATGAGCAATTTCCTCCCTCATTTAATTCACTCAAAAAGGTATGTCCAGGCTTCCTCTAGGCTCCTTTACAGCCCCTTCCTCATGCTTGGAAACACCCTCATGATTTTTAAATCGAAGCTTTGCTTTTCAAAACTAACCCTTCCAGAAGCAACCCATCTTTTGTGCTGAAAAACAAGCCCCGGGGAAAAAAGACTGTCCAGGAACAGAGGTCCCCTGCGTAGTGTGGTCAGGGCTCCCTCCCTCCCAGCAGTCCTTACTCTAAGTCAGGGAACGGCCGTGCTCAGCTGCTGGAAGGGCTTTCATGGGCTGGAGGTTTTGCTTGCTTGTTTGTTTTGTTTGGCAATTTCTTGGATGTACACTGTTTTGGTTTTCTTTTTAATTTTTGAAAAAGTCTACTTATATACTTAAATCTTTTAAAACAAATTATTATTCTGGGGACGGAGCCCAGGGTCTTGCACATTCTAGGCAAGTGTTCTCTCACTGAAATATGTCCCTGGCTTCATTTAATAGTTCTAGCTCAGAAGGCAAAATGGTGGGCCTGGGGAGATGGCTAAGTAGCCAAGATCACTTGCTGCCCTTGCAGAGAACTGGAGTTCACCTTTGTTGGGCTGCTCACAACGCCTGTAGCGCCAGCTACAAGGATCCAACACCCTCTTTTGGCCTCTGTGGGGGCCTGCAGTCACATGCCCATACATGTACATATAGACTTGCAGTAAAAAATACTGAAATATTCAAAAATATATTTAAAGGCAAAAGTGACATTAAAATGAATATGTAAAGACATCCCACATCTGTACCCTCACTTCCCCGTGTCTCCCCTTCCATAGAGAGAGTGGTTTTAATAATTCCTTATGTATCTTTCCCCTTCATTGTGGAATAAGCTTCCTCCTTTTCTTCTTGAACAAGCGTTCTCTTTGGGTCTTCTAGCACTCCCAAGATGGGTGAATACTAGTTTTTGAAAGTGAAAAATTCTTAGTCTTTTGTATATAAATCACAAATATACATTATGCATACAGGACACAAACAGATGTTCATGGTATTAAATTTTCATGGCAAGGTAGGGATTAGGGGGAAAAACGTCTTAAGAGTCTTGAGAGGGTAGTAACGTGGGAAGGTGAACGTCACTGCTACAGAAAGCAGCACACAGCCTGCCCTCCAGCACTTTCTTTCCCCCTTTATGATGCAGCCTAGGGACCTTTCCATATCAATTCATACAGATTTACCTCATCATTTTTTATAGCGCCTTAGAATTCCACTGTGCAGGTGAACCATTATTTATTTAGCCATCTCCCTATTGATGGATCCTGGGGTTTATTCTAACCTTTGGCTACTACAGTGCCTTAAGGGATACGCCTTTTACACCCACTGAACACATGCCCAGGCAACAGGGTTGTATGTCTAAGACTAAATTATTTCAAAACGTGATCACACGTGGCCACATTTCCATTACTTGCACTCAAATCCTCCACCCATAGATCATGTAATAAGAAACAAATTGCCTCTACGTGGCTATCTCTGATAATTCCGGATTTGTCTGTGTACTGGTTGTTGAACCAGAGATAAGGTGGACACTCACTTCTGGGTTCTTCTCTGGGATATGCTGGATCTATAGTTTATACAGTGTTGAAGAAGGGTGACAGGGCCATCGACTTAACGGAGAGAGGACTGTCGTCTGTGACTCTGAATCAGGGAGAGAGGGTGGCTCTGCATCTTGGCATCATGGTTGACTTGACATGGTTTCCCCCACAGTCTGGAGCCTCCAACCTGTGCGCTGGAATCTTGCAGTAAAGCTGATTACAAACTAGTCATGGCTTTCTAAGGCCTGGGAACAAAGGGCCCTGAGTAGTGAGGCCACGCTGCATGGAGTATCCAGGCTGCCACATAATCAGCTTCCTTCCCTGTCATCTCACGCTGCAGCCACAGGAAAGGAAGTCACCTTTCCCTGAACACTGTGGGATAGCACTGCCCCCTCTTCCCATGGCATGGGTAGGCAGGACCCCAGCAGGTGCACCGCTCTCCACGTGGTCCAGCTCCCCCTGTGATCTGGCCTGCAGTTAATTGCTAGCTCCTGACACATTTATGCTTAACACCACAACCAACTCGATGAAGATTTTATTTGATCCTTAAATTATTTAAGCCAACGTAATCATATTTGCTTTCAACAGAAATCTGCTGTATTCATGAGTTTGAAAGCAGCCTAATAAAGCCTCTAGGTGGCTCACTGCCACTTGGGGCTCTGCTAGTATCCCCTGGTGGGGGCCTCCACCGCAGTAGGAGGGGTAGTCCCCCCCCTGCCTCTCCGTGAAGCTTGTTAACCAAGGTCAAATAAATCACAAAGCACCGAAATTTTATGCAGTATTACGGTCACATCTGAGCTATTGCTGGGCAGGATTCTGACTTTGTAATTTATTCAAGACTTCCTCTCCTTCGTTTCCCAGGCAGCTTCCTGAGAGAACAGTGCTCCGGCTTCATTCTGTAAGCAACCCCGGACTCCCACCCAGCCCGGCTCACAGCCTAGTTTTTGGTTGAATGAAGGGACGTACATAAATAAGCAAACATCTGCCATAAACATGACTCCAGCGATGAAGCGGGCCTGGCCCCTTCTCTCTCCTCTGCAGCTTCTGGAAGCGCAATAAGGCTGCGTGCCCTCAAGAAAGGTGATGGAAGTGTCGAACCACACTATGCATCACAGTTCCATTTGCTCTGCCTACGGTGTTAAAAATGCAGGTTTTTCATACAGAAATAGAGGACGAGCCATGAGTGCTTTGGTATGTCAACTGCCACAACACTTCCACTACCCACGCGGACCTGGCTCGCTCGCTGCGCCTCCTCTGCCCCCACAGCCCACTGTTTTTTTCATTCATGATACAAACAGTGGAAACAGATGTCAAGATTCAAGTGTTTCCTTCCTCTCCTTGGCGCGCACCCCCCCCCTTCCCCACCACGCCTCCACCCACCCGTGGCTGTTCTTCAGCCCTCCAACAGCAGATCTCTCTCATGCTTGTACATACTCTCTCTTTTTTCCCTCTCGTCCTTACTCGTGTTCTCCGGCTCCCGCTCTCTCAGCCATTCTTCCCTGCCCTGTCTGTTCCCAGTCAACACATTTTTTTCCCATCTGTCCTTCAATTTCAAAGGCAGGTGTGACAGAAATCAGTAGGCTAGCCCCTAGTATTAGAAGAAATGACCAGATTCTTAAAAAACAAAACAAAACAAAACAAAAAAAAACAAAAACAAAAACAAAACTGTGTGGGGTCTAGGCCTGGTGGGACATACCTGTAACATACCTTGAGAGGCTGAGGCAGAAGGATGGCAAGTTCGAGGCCAGCCCTTGTATCATAGGAGACCTATAAGGTTGTGTCTCCTAGAAATAAATGCCAGAAGCTACACCCATAAAATCTCACCAACGTGGCTGCCTAAACACAAGCTGAACAAGGCTGATACCATCAGACGTGCTAAAGTGGATGGGGAAAGTCCGTGAGGCCTCAACCCTCGAAAAAGAACTACAGGCAAGGAAATCATGTTTCCCAGGGAAGAGCACACCAATTGGTTATCTAACACCAAATAGTTAACCCTGAAAACATGTCCATACAGTTACAGGATATGAGAACATTATACAGACCGAGTGGGTTGGATTTATGTATTTTATGTGCTTAGGAATAGATATCTTATATATTTATATTCATATCATTATGTGTAATATAAATATAATATTTTTCTTTGTTGATATATGATATATATGAGGCCATGAATTTGAAAGAGAATGGTGGAGTATATGGGAGGGTTTGGAGGGAGGAAAGGGAAAAGGGAAATGATGCAATTGTATTATAATCTCAGAAAACAATGAAAAAATCAAGGGGAGCATGGCTTGGTGATGGAGTGCTCACTCAGCACACAGACCCTAGGGTCCATCCCCAGTGTCATATACACACACAAAGGACTGTGTGGGGACTTGTGTGAAGTTCTCCTCCCAAATGTTAAGGGTTAGAATGTGTCTTTGACAATTGTCTTCCCTTAGTCTTTTCTACATCTAGGGAATTCTGAATCTTAAACTTCTCCCTCCATAGTCCACCCCGGCCTAGCTGCCAAGGCTCTACCTAATGGGCCAAACAATATTGCCAGATGCAAAGTCCTCCAAGAGAGGCCTAGGTCTCCAAGTGGTTTACTGGTTACTTATTGTTATTATTACTGGCTAAAGGATTTTCTCTGGGTTACAGACTCTTAGAAGTCTAAGGCTAGCTTTATCCCATCTCTAGACAATGCCACACAGTCGCAATATTGCTCCCTGGTCAATGACAGCATGGGGTGACACTCTGAGGAGGAAAATGTGTGATAGTTCTCCTGGTTACCCTGGACCAGTTCTTCCTTCCTTCTTGCTCACAATTCCAAAGAAAACAGTCTAAGGTACTATGAGGGCAGCATCTTGAGATGAGTGTGTGCTAGCTGGAACAGCCCAGATGAATCGTAACATATTATCCTAGCCTGTCATGTTGCCGCAGGGTATTAAACCCAGGGCACAGTGCTCTCCTGAGACCCTCCATTCCATTGCAAGTGGTTTATGGAAAGTCAAAATTGCATACAGTGCAGGCAGTCCCTGCGCCTTGGGGGCCTGACTTAAACTGAGTCCTGGGCATCTGTTGTTTCTTGTTGCCTATCTCTCAGAAATCGACTTCATGAAATTGTGTGTGTGTGTGTGTGTGTGTGTGTGTGTGTGTGTGTGTGTGTTCTGCCTCAGTAGACTCGGTTGGGAAACAGTGCATCTGTTGTTTCTTGTTGCCTATCTCTCAGATATCAACTTCATGAAATTGTGTGTGTGTGTGTGTGTGTGTGTGTGTGTGTGTGTGTGTGTGTATGTGTGTGTTCTGCCTCAGTAGACTCGGTTGGGAAATAGTGCACAATGAACCTGATTCACAGAAAGACTCATCACCTTATATATTACATTGAAGAAAGAAAATACACTCAAAGTGTACATGAACTCTAAATCAGCCTTGTGCAACCCCCCAAAAATTATTAATGGGATGTAATTGGGTCAATTCACAAAGAAAAGAAGTCTTATTTATTCTACTTCTTTCTCATGCAAACATATATCAATGTGCAAGGCTCTGTGTGCTAGAGTGGAAAAATATACAAGATGGAAAGTCACAGCAGTAGCAACGATAATAAATAACCTTATTGAGCACTGCCGGTCAGTTCTCCATGGGACTGGCCTACTTGCTTTGTATGATAGTCCAATGTGGTAGTTTCTGTTGTGCTCATCTTACAGTTGAAAGGACTGATATATAAAGAGGCTAAGTAACTTACCTAACGGCAAATGCCCAAGCCAGCGTTTGTACCCAGAAAACCTGACTTCAGCACCTACATACTTAACTGCTGTACCGCGGAGTTTAACAACCACTGTGCATTGCAGAAATAGTGAATGGGGTCCTTAAAACCATCTAAACTAAATAACCATGGGAATATAGAGGAGACGGAGATTACTCAGGAGGCAGAGGGATTGGAATCTCAGCCACGGCTCAGGAAAGAGGTGGCATTTGTACTCAACCTTAATCGGTGGGTTTGAAATGCTGGGACTGTCGGATGAGCTTTCCAGGTGGCAGCTGTGGTCCTAGCAGTGACAGGCAGCAGGGGCCTTGTGGAGGAAGAGTAAACTGTCCCACAAGATAGTTCCGGGAGAGTCTTGTGTGGGAGAAGAGGAGATTGTGTGTTTTATATTCCGAGCGTTTTAAGGTACGATTCAGTCACACAGGAGAGTACAATTGGCAGAATGTCAGAGCGTATGTTGGGGTGCTAGGAAAAGTGACAGGGCTGGGAACACTTAGCAATGGGTGTCAAAGGGGGGAGTCACTCCTCTGCCGTGGCTTTCAAAACTAGAACATAATTTTTAATAAGCTCATGCCCTAAGCAGGCTCGGTTCCATTTCAGGTTGCCTTTGTTTCTTGAGACAAGGTCTTGCATGTAGCCCTGGCTGTCTTGCTACTGGCTATATAACTAGGCAGTTCTTAAACTCATGGCAATCCTCCTGCCCCATCCTCTAGAGTGCTGGGATTTTGGTTCAATTTTTTTTTCGATTAATTGATCAATGCGGTGATTGATCAATCATCGATTCATCAGTTAGTGATGTCATCGGACGATCGGGATCCGAACTCGCCACCTCAGCCACCAGAGCACAGTCGCCTAACCTCACAGCCACCTCTCCAGGGTCGCTCAGTTCAATTTTTAAGGTGAGGTACCATCAAGTTCCAAACAGAAATAACATGACTTAGATAGCTCCTCAAGCTGACCAGTGACCAGTCAGTGACTGTGTCCTCTTTCTCTAGTCCCTGGGCATGCCCTGCTGGAGATAGCTAGAAGTGTCCTTAAGTTTAACAGCCTATCATATCACTGAAAGGACCATCTGTAAGACAATGTGGCCTCGGATGGACTATTTAGGACTGTCCCCACCCCAGGTTTTCGGACAGAATGATTTACACACAGAAGAGCTAGTCATTGGCAAGTCTGGACAATGTCGATAGAAGTGGAATACAGGGATTGGTCCGTCCAGGCCTCATCTGCTGCTCTGGCTGCGTCAGTTGTGGGAAGATGCATCAAGTGCTGGAGATCTCAGTGGGTGTGAAGCTGGGAAGGTCTGGTCAGAAGCACATGAGGGAAGAAGTACAGTCTATGGCATGGTCATCAGTCTCCTGGTTTGTGCAGAGCAGAAGAAGCTGAGAGTAAGTGTGTCAAGAGGAGATGAAGTCCTGAGTGAATGTGTATTGTTGACATGGGCACAGCCATGCCAAGGACCCAGTGCCTCAGACATAGGTTGGGTTGGCAAAGCCCTCCCCATACAGATCAGGTTCAGAATTGGCAAAGGCTTCCCTCGGTCCAAGTGAGAACATGGACAGCGTGTACAAGTACAAGTGTTAAAGTATTGACTAGTGTGTGCAAATACCAGTGTCAAACGATTGACTAGTGTGTGCAAAAAATGGCAACTGCAGCTTCCTCCTCCCTGAGGCTTCCAGCCTGAAACTGCTGATGTGCAAAGACCTTCTATCCAGATGAGCAAACTCCTCCCATTGTGCTGTTCATGATAAACTTGCTGAGGTTCTGGGTTGCAGTTCCTTCAGGGCCTGCACCGCCCACCCGATCCTGACTTTTCTGCACACGAGTCTGTGTGTCTCTCCTTTCTTTATTCCCCCACTGCCCCAGGGCATGGTGACTACCCACCAACCCCACAGTTCCCCAGAGTTTTCTTGAGTGTGAGCAGCAGGAAATATTAGATAGAAGGATTTAGAGTGTGGAGATAAACCGATAGAAAATACAGCTGGGCGGTGGTGGCACATGCCTTTAATCCCAGCACTCGGGAGGCAGAGCCAGGCAGATCTCTGTGAGTTTGAGGCCAGCCTGGTCTACAGAGCTAGTCCAGGACAGGCTCCAAAGCTACAGAAAAACCCTGTCTCGAAAAACAAACAAAACAGAAAATACAGAATAGCCTGGAGAGGACCTGGAACCTATTCCAATGGCCGGACTGTCTCTGCCCTAGGGTATTTATAGAAACACCAAGGGGTGGAGCAAAAGACCTCCCCCCCCCCCTCCTCCAGCACAGCCAAGTGCAGACCATCTCATACACCTGCACTCAGGCCCGTGGTCCAATCATCCTCTCTATGCAGACTTGCTGGGTGAAGCTACTAGGAACCTGAAAATGGGCTCCCACACCCCAGGCCATGCAGGACGGGGTGCTGGGTCACACAGGTTTTGGATTCTTCCTTGGCTTCACTATCTAACAGGGGGACGGATGGTAGTAAGTAGCATCACCAAATGCTTCCACTTCCTCAGACTTCCCCTTCCTTGTCCTCGAGAGAGTTCAAAGGGTTTTGTTTTGTTTTTGTGTCTTAACAAAGGAAGCTAGACAAAGCAAAACATAGAAATCTCTGGCACAGTGTGTGTCAGCTGTGTGTAAGCAAGAGGGGAGGGCGCTGTCCTTGCAGAAGGGCAGCTGGCACGCATCTCTGTTCTGCTTGGGTTGGTGGCTAAGCAAAGGGATCAAACTAGCAAAGAGCAACAAGACTCCTGTTCTTGGGCACGAGACCATATCAGGCAAATTAATTGGGCTTCTGCTCTCAGCCAAAAATGTATTGCAGCCCGCGCAGGGCATGACGAAGAAAACGGCAGCATGCGCCAAGTTAGTCGTCGCACATCCCATAATAAATTCTCCATCCATGCCGGGCGAAAAGAAAGCATTTTTTTTACACGTTCATTTGTCAGACATCTTGGGCATACTGAGGTGAGAGAGCTAAGAAAATAGCGGAACTCAGAATAGCTTAGCATTGCGTGGGAAGGGTGATGAAATGATGGCACTTTGAATGGTGACAGACCCTGAAGTTTGTGTTTTATCACTCTGTGGAAGCATGCCTTGGGAGGTTCGCTGTTTCCAACGTTCCTTCCCCACATCCCCGTGTTTTCCTCACACGAGTATGTACATTGTCACACATTTTACTTCAATTCTGTATGTTTTTCCTCAGATCCACACAAGCCTTGTTGCTCAGTGATGGCTGTGAGGCCTTGCCCCTGAGCTAACCACTGTGCCAACCTCTCTGGTGCATCTTGTCAGAGGACCACCAGGGCAGAGGCCTCTAGGTTCAGGCTGGGCCTCCTCCTTCAAAGACCAGGGACCCTGCTAACCTTTTGGAGTAAACACCTCCCCTAACCTGGGACATAGAATGCCCAGAGTTTTCAGAAGAAGCCAGGCAATATTATCCACTGAGCTGAAAGGAAACTGCCTTCCATCTTTCTCTCCCCTCGTGATGGCAACTTTTGTATCTTCGGCATCAAACAGGCCGTTCCTCCAATTGCAGCCATATGCACAAACCCTACCGCTTCTGGGCATTCCAGAGAAGAGAAGACTCCGCAAGACTCATGCAAACTTCCCAGAGGTGGAGACTGTGGACACTGCCTGAAGAGAGACAGTGAGGAAGAGGGAGGAAGGCAGCCACACACAGAAGTCAGAGCTCAACAGGCCTTCTGGAACCTGACTGGCTGTGGGAAAGTGCAGAAGGTGACAGCCCAGTGTTGGCGCTCACGTCTTTGATGATACTGCTTGAATGCTCCCAGTATATTGCTTTTATATCTATCATCTCAGACTGACCATTAGATAGTTCTTATTCCCATTATGAATAAAGACTCCAAAGTGCGAAAGAGTTTCCTCATCCAAAGTGGCTCGGCTGGAGTTGACATTTCTATCAGCCTGAATCCATACCTGTCCCTGTAGCTCCGTACATACTTCTGCAGCTCCATCCCCAAAACTCGTCTATTTCCCCTCCTCCTAATTGCTTAAAACTGCCTAGTCAGACCTGGACCGCTGAATCCTACTGAGGAAGGCGTTGCTCTACAACCTATGCAGCTAATCTAACGCTAAACTCACGGGAACCTCTTCTGATTAGTGAAGGAAACCCTTAGACTTTTTTTTTTGTTTTGTTTTGTTTTGTTTTTTTGTTTTTCGAGACAGGGTTTCTCTGTGTAGCTTTGCGCCTTTCCTGGAACTCGCTTGGGAG
>CABHPP010132174.1:35892-46035 GCA_902168425.1 Peromyscus attwateri
TTTGTTTTGTTTTGTTTTGTTTTTTTTGTTTTTCGAGACAGGGTTTCTCTGTGTAGCTTTGCGCCTTTCCTGGAACTCGCTTGGGAGACCAGGCTGGCCTCAAACTCACAGAGATCCACCTGGCTCTGCCTCCCGAGTGCTGGGATTAAAGGCGTGCGCCACCAACACCCGGCAACCCTTAGACTTTTAACCAGCTAAGTTATAAGAGAATTCTGCCAGCTAAGAACATGGCTTTTCCTACCCGGAAGTGTGGACTGCAAAAGAGAGCCCGCAGCCTTGACCTTACACTGTGTACTTGCTGCCACTTGGCTTCTTAATTTTTATTTTTTAAACAGGGGTTTCCCCTTGTGGGTTAGTTTTCTGTTATGGAAAAATATTTCCACCGTATAGTTCAAATGCTCTCATAAATGTCGGAAATGAAAATGTGCATGCAAGCAGAAATCGTCACCTGAGTGCCTATGGAGGCGGGCGGGCAGACGGAACAGAGGTTCATCCTGCCCACCCCACCCCACCCCACCCCCACCCACTGAGAATTTTCCAGGGAGGAGAGGCCTGGCTGAGGCGGTGAAGCACGGACTAGAAAGGAGCTCAAGCTAGTAAATGTGTCAATTTACTTGGACTCCCTGCAATTTAGAAGCTGATTTCAGAGAAAAATTGCTTCAGGCTTCAGGCTCCTTCTGTTGCGACCAACTGTGGCCCATTTTTACAGCTGACTGGCCACCATCTAAAACTGAGGGTCCCTCGTACCCCTGGTGGGCCTTGATGGATCTTCAGCTGCCCAGAGCTGAAGTCGTAAGCATAATTACAGCTAATGGAGGCAGGCTGGGGCAGGCTCTATCCCCCATGTCACCACCACCTGCTTCCCCCAAGTCCCCGAGGCTGTTTGTTGATGCAGCTGTTTGTTGTGAATCCCAAGTCAACAGCTGACATGAGTCAGTACAACTTCACACCTCTCCTGCCATCCCTCACACCTCACACAGCCCACGGCTGTGGAACGCTGCCGCTTCCTGCTCACCCCAGCTCACCCACGTGACCTCTAAAGCTACACCCCAAGTACTTCACACAGAAGGAAAACACACTGGGAGTGACCAGAGGGGGCAAGAAATCTACCCCCTCACACATCAATCACAGCAGTGGCTTTTCTCCTAGCAACCTGAATCTGGGTACTGCCCCTTTAAAACCCACTTCTCCCATTGCCAGGGTGAGATTGGAGATAAAGGGACATCAGACTGCTCTGTGGTGATGAAGAATACGTTAATTCTGACCTAGTTTCCACACTGCTTCATTTAAAAAAATAGTAATAATAACAGGTGTTGTTTGAAAGGTTAAGTCATTGATGCCCTGCCCCATGTGTAGATGCTCATAGCCCCGTTAACATAGCCGTGGTTATTCAAAAGAGTGGCTTATCTCAGGGCTGCTTCTGCTCAAAGGGGGCCTGTTATGATGAAGTGGGCAATGGGGGAAGCTCCAGGGTGGCACTTCAGTCAGCGGGGTCATTCTGGGCCGTGGTAACATGGGGAGACCAAAGGAAATGGAAGAGGGCATCTGTGGGTAGGGGCAGGGTGTGGACTTGATGACTTTGCTCTTAGTTTTACTTCACCCCTGGGATCCTGGCAGCTCCTGTGAAGAAGGCAATGTAGACAAGATAACCTTTCCAAAGCCACCCCATGGCTGTCTGCAGGCACACTTGTAGGCAGTTCTGGAAAGGTCACCCAGAAAATGCAGTGTTAAGA
Source organism: Peromyscus attwateri (assembly GCA_902168425.1). NCBI lineage: Eukaryota > Metazoa > Chordata > Mammalia > Rodentia > Cricetidae > Peromyscus > Peromyscus attwateri. Next base: position 37,626 of record CABHPP010132174.1, read on the forward strand.
AGCATCCTTCCAAAAAAAAAAAAAAAAAAAAAAAAAAAACCCAAGCGTGACAATTAAAACAAAGCATCCTTCTCACTGGTGCCGCAGAAACAGTTGTGTTTCGGGAGAGCTTGGCTGGCCAGGGCCCGTGGCATTTGTCACCTGAGGGGAACAATCGTGCCTCTGTTGGCATTTCTGTGGAAGAAGCATGGACTTCTGCACAGCCTGGTCCTTGGTTTTAAGCTTACAAAAAAAGAAATATCAGAAGAGTGCCCGTCCAGGGCAGTTTCCCATCTTCTCTGGGCTCCCCAGTGTGCGCATGCAGATGAACCCAGCATGGGATGAGGTACATTGCTTTGCTCCCTAGAGCATGGTTTGCTGCAGAGCAGGCCCGAAAACAGTGAGCCTTCCCTCTTTCATTTAATGTTGAAGTAGCCGTGTTATCCATGGTTTTGAATTGAAAACTAAACACTGGACTGCGTTATAAATGTCAGTTGGGTCCCACAGGTTCACATGTTGGACCACCTGGTCCTCACCTGGTGGTACTGTTTTGAGAGACTGTGGAACCTTTGGGGGGGGGTCGTCTAGTAGAGGAGGTGCGTTGCTGGGGTCTTGAGGTTTAATGCCTGGCCTACCTCCTGCCCAGTTTCTGTCTCCTGGTCTGCTGAGATACAGCTGACATCTCTGGCTGTTATGGGGCCACCCACTGTCATGCCTTCCTCATCACAGCGGACTGTCACCCTTCAAACCAAGAGCCAGACTAAACCCTTTCTCCCTTAAGTTGCTTCTCCTCAGGACCTTGGGCACAGCAGCAAGGGAGGGAATCAGCACACACTGCTCGAGTCAAGGCTACATGGCTACTGTCTCCTATAACTTTCCAGTCTCATAGAGAACCAGGGCTTCTGAGGAAGTGGCAGCTTAAGAGCCCTCTAAGAAGACTCAAAGCATCCGTATGTGCTGATGTGCTGCTAGTTGGTTGATGCCTGGGCAGATCATACTTCCTTCAAAAGGAAGTCGGCCTAGGGAAGCTCTTGTGGTTAAATAGTCTAACTTGAACCCATTTTACATTCCTCCTACACAGCTGATTGGACCAAGGATTATAAGTCTAACCCAACTGATAACTTTCTTCTCTCTCTCTCTCTCTCTCTCTCTCTCTCTCTCTCTCTCTCTCTCTGTCACACACACACACACACACACACACACAGACACACAGAGATTTTGCATTTGCGTGTATGTGTGTGTGTATGTGTATGCGCACACATGCATGTGTGCTCACACACATGTGTGCATGTACTCACATGGAGATCACAGAACAACTTATGGTAATTGGTTCTCTCCTCCCACCATGTAGAAGGGAGGCAGGGGTCTGACTCAGGCTGTCATCAGGCTTGCTGTCAATCACCTTTACCCACTGAGACGTCTTGCCAGTGGAGTAAAAGAGAGAACAGAGAACAATCAATTGGTCCAATTCTCTCCCCAATCATGAATAAACAAATTTACTATTGTCAGGTGGAATTATTTATGAATGGTCATAAAGTAAACTTCGAACTTAAGAACTAACTGGGGCAGTGGGCCAGCCTGAGAAATCGCTGGCTTTGGTAGTGAAAGAGACGATGGCAGACAAGGTAGACATTTCATCTCAGTGGTGGTGCATGTGCCTCAGGCCCGCCAACATCTCTGGCACACAGTTGCTAACAGCTCCCACTCAGCGCCGCCGCCTTGAGTCCTTCTGGTCCAGTTGGAGATGGCCTGGCTGCACAGTGCTGCCTGGGCTGGAACTCCCAGGAACTTTTTGGCCTTCCTCATTGCTCCTTAATCATAAACCTTATTATTTCCTCTTTATGTAACTTAGCTGGAAGAGGTCTTGGTTTCTTCCCTAAAAACAAGCCTGGAAAAAAGTGACCTTGTGAAGAGAGCTGTTTCCCAAGGCCCCACGAGAAAAGTGATGGTATTAGGAACACACACAATTGCGGCTGTTCTGCTTGATTAAAGGAAGGGAGACGAAAACCCTGACCGATGAGGCAATCACTAGCTTCAGAAAATGATGAGCCAGGCAGCCAAGCCAGCACCGTTTGTGCCGATTGAGAAGCCCAATTGCCTCAGAGGGGAAGACAGGTGTCTGGTTCCTCCCCCACAACAGCTGTCCAGTTGATAACTTAAGAACCTGAAAGAGTGCCAAGCACCAACCAGCTCGCCCTGTTGGTGCTGCAGTAGACCTAGACTGGAGGTCAAATCCATGTTCTGCCCCTCTGAACCCAATGGAGCAGAAAGGATTGGGTAAATTCATACTCTAGGCCAAGTGACAGCCATTTAGAGGTTTGTTTGCTTATCTTTTTCCTGTTTGATTTTCAATGGACATGCTCTAAGCTCCGGGGAGTACACAATGTTGGTTTTTTTTTTTTTATAAATACTAAGAAGTTTCTATGACATTAAATATTGTTCCCAACTTATGTTATGTGACTGGTAGGACAAAGACAGAACAACCTATAGAATGTGAAAAAGAACTCTCAACTATTCAGAATTCAACAATCCAAACTCCTCAATTAACCAGTTGCTCCACTTACTTTTGAAAGCATAAAAGACCAAGTGACAATTTGTTTTAGTGTCAAAGTACGTTATGTCCCATAAGTTGCCCATAGAGATCTCCTGAACCTGGAGGAAGGACAGCATCTTGGATGATGTGAAAATCTTTGTTATACTCATTAAACTCTGCTCTCCAAGGCACAGCTGTGGCCACAGATATTTTCAAAAGATTTGAAATGAGAGAGATTTGTTTTGTTCTCATGGAAGCTGGTTCACCCATGAGACCCTTCAGACCATGTGGCAATTTTTCTCCTGAGAAGGAAGATCATAGGAAAGGTTGTCTCAACTGCACATGAACTAGACATGAATCTCAAGAGCTCAAAGCCATGCTTGAACTGTTGGGTGTAAGCAACTAGAGATTGGGAGGAAGGAATGAAGAAACCTAGAGTCACATCCCATCTTGTCTTTCAGGAACTGACTTTGGGCAAGTCCCAAGTCTCATTGACCTCAGCTGTGAAATGAATAAAATGAAAATCACAGCATATTAAAATATTTGTCTCCAAGGAACATCTCTCTTTCAGCATTCTCTCCCCTACCATTTGGAGAGGAGACTGCCTCCCTGACTCCAAGCAAGTTGCAGAGGCATGTATTTTTGAATGAATCCCATACTCAGTGCTACAGTTTTGCCCCTGGAGGATAATTCCATCTGGCTTAATATTCCTGCTTGTCTAGTTCCAATCTACAAAGACCTTTCCCAATACAGAAAGATCCTGAAGTTTCCACCCAATTACCTAGATCGCAGCATTTAAAAACATATTTCATTCCCAGTGGGAACCCACTGACTAGACTTCAAATCATATAGCCTAGAAAGTCTCCTCTGTAGCTCAGATCTCAGGATCCTTAGTCCTAGTGCAAACCCAGGAGATCTTCCAACTTCGTTTGGAGGTGAGGAAGTGGGAGGCTCAACTTGGGGAAATGATGAGGTGCTTCCTTCCTCCTGAGGTTACGTGAGGCCACCTTGTCACTGCCACTCCCACGGCCCCAGAGATCAAGGTTCAAGGGCTGGAGAAAGGGGGCAGACCACAGACAGCAGGTCTGACTCCAACTCAATCCGCAGGGGCAGATGCCTGTAATGCAATGTAATCAAAGTAAAAAAAAAAAAAAAGTATTTCTAAGCGATCAGTCTTTTATGCTGGATAAGTGAACTCATCTCAAAGCATTAGCCTTCTTGTCTTTTGAATGGATTAGACAAAGGCCCTATAACATACGCTTGGCATACCAGTTCAATGGATAGTTCATGCCAAGTACTAGGCATGAAAAACTACTTAGCAGCATGAGCTGTTCCTCTTATTGTGTCCCAAAGATCCCAACATTCTCTACCCTTCAGCTAGAGCACACAGAGCCAGTGAAACTAAGTTTGCTAGACCCCTGTGTCTCCTCTGGGGGTAGGGGTGGGTTGTGGACTTGCTGGTTCAGGGTGGGTATGATGAGGTTCATTGGCTGTGAGCCAGCAGCTCTGATTTTTTTGCACCTATGACTTCACTCAAAAGTCCCCAAGTATCACTTCTACCACTGTGCAGAGAAGTGAGAAATGAGTCATGTTTACCACCCTCCTAAAAGTCCTGATAATTTTAATCACACCCAGGTTCATTAGTGAAGCCTAAAATAAATTTAACTCAAGTGTGGACATTGAAATGCTCCCAAGCATAATTACAAAAGATTCTGTAGAATTGGACCCAAAGCAGAACAGCCGGGGATTGCTCTGTGTGGCATCTGTGGATGAACCAGTGGGATTATAGGCACAGCCATGTGTCATTCACCCTGGTCATCTGCCAGCTGCAGAGCTGGGAACTGGTTGATGAGCCTCTCCAAGCCCAGTGTCAAAGTCTAGAAGGAAGAGGTAAAAAACAAAAAACAAAAACAAAAACAAAACAAAACAGTAATGATTAGTATTAATTAATGCAGATTATAACCTGTACTAGTTTCTAGTTTCTAAGACCAAATATCTGACCCAAAGCAATTTATGGAGAAAAGACTGGTTTGCTCTGGCTTGCTGTTGAAAGGGCTAAGATTCATCATGGCAGGGAAGACATGTCCATGGAGATGAATGAATGAATGATGGCATTTGCTTTCATCCTTTTCATTCAGTTCAGGACTCCAGCCCTTCCAGAAATGTCCTCGCTGACAGGACAAGAGGCATTTTTTTTTTCTAGGAGATTCTAAATTCTGTCAAAGTGACAACCAATATTAACAATTAGATAACCCCTTCCAGTGGTCATGATGGAGACTGTGTACTGAACTGCAGCTTTTCTTGCCATGACGTCACTATTGAGTTTCTCTCTCAGATCAGAGATCAGGCGGGCACGTCTTTCTACCCTCTGGTACCCCTCACCTGTGTCAGCCCCCTGCTCATCTCCTGGGTCTGTCTGCAGCCCCTGGGAGATTCCCATCCAACAGCTGAGTACACACTTCCCAGTCACTCAATGGAGTTGTCCTGGGGATGAACTGGAGTCAATCCAGCAGGCATTACTTTTACTAAATTCCTATGGTCCATCTCTCATCCTTAGAGGGTCCAAATTCTTGTGGTGGTGATCATGACTCGTTGATGGTTCTGGCCCTAAGTCTCGTCTGTTGTCCCGTCGGCTCCTCCAGCTCTGCTCACATGTGGCTCTTCTCCTCCACTGGACCCCGAGCCATTCAAACCTTAGGCACAGCATTTTAATTTCCACTTAGTGTTCTCTTCACTTTTCCTTGCTATTCAACGTTCAGTCACCGAGTGAGATCCTAGCCTTAGGCTGTTTCCAGCATCAATGCTGTTCCACCACTTACTACCCATGGGGCTCATTACCCCTCTGGATCTGCGTCTCCGTGTCTATAAAGTGGGAGTCGAGATTGCTCTGTCTTTATAGGGTCATTGTGAAGATGAAATGAGTTTATGTACACAAGGCATTCAGAGCAGTGTCTGGAATGCAGCAAGCCCCCAGGTGACTGCTGCTGCGATATGATTACTGTCTTAGCCTTGGCGACATCTCATGACTTGCTGGGTTTTCAGATGTTTCATTTCAGGAGAAAACAGAAACTGTCCCGTCTGTTCTCCTCTCAGGACACTGAGTTAATTCCTTAGACTCTCTCTCCCCCTCCCTCTCTCCCTCCCTCCCTCTCTCGTTCCCCTCCCCGCCTCTCTGCCTGTTTATTGTGATCCCAGAGTAGCTCTGTCCTTCCTGTTCGTGGGACAGTTCCTCCTTCTCTGAAACAATCTGTTTACTCACATTTCAGTTACATCCACCCAGTCATCCACTATATAAACCCGCAGTACTGAAGTATATGTCTCCACTACCGCGGAAAGAACAAAGGGGCGGGGCCAATTCTGCTGTGTCCCTCACTCTCCTCAAATACGGGAGGCCCATAGGAGACCTCTCTGTTAAACTCTTACTTACCACTTGAGTAAAAGTTATGGAAACAATATTCCAAAGAACCACATGGATCCCTCTTCCATCCCTGGCCCCCATCTCCTCATCCTCAGCCCCCCACAGAGTTTCTAAAGAGCCAAGTCCATCCTATGTAATGTACTGGTGAAGGATATGGAGAATAGTGCCTGGGCTGTGGCCCTATGGGTGTCCTGGGGGCAACTTTGAGCCTTTGCCAACCCTTTCCCACAAGGAAGACAGGAGATACTCCAGACATTTTCAGTTACCAACCAGCTTCCGAGGAAAACAAAGCCTGTAAGTCAGTCAACACTTTCTTTTCTTTCTCCACCCAAGCTGTTCATGAACGAATAGATTTTGATGTCTATGAGTTGAAAAGCTTTTTTTTTTTTAAAGCAGGTAGCCACATCAAAAGAAGACTCTTTACTTCAAGATCTAGAGTTAGATCAAAAAATGAGAATAATTAAAGCATAAGATGTAACTGTTAAGAAAGATATTTTTAAAAAAACCTCTTGGCCAAGTGCTTAAACAGGTAAACCACATATTAAAAAAAAAAAAATCTGAAAATCTCAGTGTGAACTTCAGAGACCAAGGAGGAGGGCTTATTGAGCTCTCTGAACTGTCAGTTGGACAATTATCGAGCAAAGCCCGTGTGTAGGTGACTCCCTATGATTCAGCCTCTTTCCTGTTTTGAAACAGAAGGCTATTAACCTCTGGAACAAAAATTGGCAGCGTCGAGGACATCATTTTAATGCAAACAGTACTTGCCTTCTGCGGCCTTCCTTTTCATCTCCGTGATATTTAATTTTTAAAAGTCTTATAAATATACTGAATTCTGCTCAAATGATCTTTTCTAAATGCTCCAGAGAACACGTCAAGCATATTTTTAAACAAAACCAAACAAAACAAATTTCCCCTTTGAAAGGCGGTTAAGAGCCAGATGAACTTGCTCAAAGCCCATGAACAGTCTGACCATTTATATTTATATTTGTATTCCAAGGAGAATGTGAAGTGGGAGCGGGAAGGGCTGTATGCAAAATAATGATCCCGGGTGGGAAAAAAAAAATCTCCTTGCTGCCAAACTTACTGATTTTTCTTAAAATAGGATTAGAATTTTAAATTGTGGCTTGAAAACTAAGTAATCAGATGTTATCGTTTCAGAGGAGAGGGCTGTGGGTTTGTGTTTTAACCTGAAAGGAATCTGGACAGCTGAACACTGGGTTCGTACTTTCCTTGCTCAGATTGTTCGTCATATTTTGAAACTAACTTATTCAGTCTTTCCTGACAGGATGCAACTTCCCCCTAGCAAAGACAATGCATGCCATTATCCTAACTTGATTGAAAGAGAGCTAAGCGGCGAACCTGAGATCAGACACAAAATCTGAAGTGGAGCAGTGATAGCATCCGGCTTGCTAGTGTCCCAAAGAAACCTTGTCAGATAAAGTTGGCAATGCTACCTGGCCAGGCGGGAGATACGGGACTTGCAGGAAAGAGCTCAAAAACTCATTCACTGAGCGCAAAAGTGGAAAGTCGATAGATAGTCCACCTTGTTGAGAGCTCTCTAGCCTGCCTGAAGTGCAGTCAAACAGGATACTCATTGTTGTTTGGCTTTAATATCAGAAAGCTACCCACGAGTGTTCCTGTTGTAGCCTGTGCCCCCATTAAAACAAGGCTAAAGTAGGCAGGTGTTCTCGGGTTCACTTCAGGGGTAGACGGGAGAAGGGAAATAAGCAGGAAGGTTGTCCCACACCCCTGTCCCTAGCTGGAAGTCATTGTAACTACAGCATCTCTACTATCCACGTAGAGAAGGGTGGTTAGCAAAATTGGGTGACCACCAAAGCAGCTGTGAGACTGTTTCCTGATGAGGCCTTTCTTGCCAGTTCATCAGCATAGACGAGTGTTTCCCAACTTGTGGGTCACGAGTCCTTTGGGGTTGAGCGACCCCTTCACAGGGGTTACGTATCAGATATCCTGCATATCAGATGTTTATGTTACGATGCATAACAGTAGCAGAATTGCAGTTATGAAGTAGCAATGAAAATAATTTTATGATTCAGGGGTCACCACACATGAGGAACTGTATTAAAGGGTCGCAGCATCAGGAAGGTTGAGAACCGATGATCTAGACTGTGTTGTAGGGGCCTGGACCCTAGTTCACATGCCATCAATACATCCAGGAGAAACCAAGGAAGAAGCAAGCATGAATGAGCAATCTGGAGACCACACATGTGGAGATGTCAACCCGGAATCAGCATTAACTTGATTTTGATAGTCTGCTTTACTCCACCCTAACATTTTCAAGTCACCCTCTTCCTGGAAAGGTAAAAATCTCTGTGCTTTCTCCTGTCCCAAGACAAGCTACTAAGTTCTCGAGAATCTTCTCTAGACTAACACCTCTTCTTCAAAGTGGGAACTTTGTGTCATTTCCTCGTTCTTCGCAGTGTTCCAGCATCACAAAGCCCTCATGAAAACTGACCCCCCCC
>CABHPP010132175.1:0-23041 GCA_902168425.1 Peromyscus attwateri
GTACCCCACTGGAGCAAGCCCCCAGACCATTGGTTCGCAGGACAGAATGCATGCACAATTAGAAGCTGCGTAGGAGGCAAGCTTTTTGTTGCTTTTAGCTGGTAGTGGATTATAAAGGGCTCTCCTGCAAGTAAGCTCGTGAAGCCCAGCAGGAAGAGTGTGGAAACCCCTGTGTCTGACAGGCCATTTACTGCGAGAACTTCCACCCCAACTCCTCGAACTAATTATACCTCGGGGAGGCAACTCAAGCTTTTGGCCTCCTCTCCCCGCCAGTCCCCATTGTTCCTTCCCACCGCCATCCTACAATGCATTTGATCCACTTAGTGTGAGAGCGTAGGTTCGATTCATTTTCACGGTGTCTTGTTTTAGTAAAATACGGCATAAAGGAAATGGACTTGACTCCATAACTCCGGGGTGATCTGGACATGTCTAAACGGGCTGTTGTGTCCTTCCTGGTTGATGATATCTATACAGCGTCTATACTATAAACCCTGACCACCCAGACCAAGGCGTGCACAACCAACATTTTACTCTGAGAGGCGTGAAAGTATACCAAGTTAGAACGAAGACATTTTAATCCTCACGACTATGGTTTCTCACAAACTAAAAAATTAAATTTGGGAGGGGGGACATTCATAGTAACATCTTTACTTTGCCCAGGATATTTGTTTGGGTTTTGTGTGTGTGTGTGTGTGTGTGTGTGTTTTGTTTTGTTTTTATTTGAAATAGGGTTTCTTTATGTAGCCCTGGCTGTCTTGGAACTCACTTTGTAGACCAGGCTGACCTCCACTCACAGAGATCTGCCTGCCTCTGCCTCCCAAGTGCTGGGGTTAAAGGCGTGTGCCACCACTGCCCGGCTGCCCAGGATATTTGTAAACTTGATCATGTTTTTTTTTTTTTTTCTTTCTTTCTATTTATTTATTTGTTTGTTTGTTTATAGGCAGGGTTTCTCTGTGTAGCCCTGGCTGTCTTGGAACTCTGCTCTATAGACCAGGCTGGCCTCAAACTCAGATCCACCTGCCTCTGAGTGCTGGGATAAAAGGCATGTGCCACCCCCCACCCCCAATAACTTGATAATTTTTAAGAAGAACGTAATTTTATCTCTAATTCTTTTAAAGGTGGTATTTAGTTTCTCATTTAGTAAGCTTGGGATTCCATGTGTGGGTTTTTTTGTTTTGTTGTGTTTTGTTTCGTTTTTCGTAGCTAAGGAATTGACCTATTGTTGAGACTATCATACTTAAAATTAAAAAAAAAAAAGTGGATGGATCCCCCTGAAAGATTGCACTAGTGAGTGGGTGATAGAAAACTTTGTTATGTTTTTCCTGCTTCCTTACACAGTTTGTTTTATTTGTTTGTTTTTGTTTTGTTTTGTTTTTTCGAGACAATTCTCTGTATAGTTTTGGTGCCTGTCCTGGATCTCATTCTGTAGACCAGGCTGGCCTCAAACTCACAAAGATCTGCCTGTCTCTGTCTCCCGAGTGCTGGGATTAAAGGCGTGCGCCACCACGGCCGGGCTCCTTGTCCAGTTTTAAGCTTCAAAGAATGTATATGTAAATGGGTGCAAAACTTCCACCAAAATACTCCAGCAAAGTTGATGCTAGACATGTCTTAATCTCAGAGCAAAACCTGGTGAAGTTTTTTATGTTAACTATGACTATAAACTTTACAATGACTTGTAAATTTTTCATTTTACAAGATCTTTGTGGTGGTTTGAGTAGGAATGGCCCTGATAGGTTCCTATGTTTGAATGTTTAGTCACCAGGAAGTGGCACTATTTGAAAGGATTAGACCGGTTAAGAGGTGTGGCCTTGGAGTAAGTGTGTCAGTGGGGGAGCAGGGCAGGGCTTTGAGATTTTTAAAAGCCCAGGCCAGCCCCAGGCTCTCTCTGCCTGTGGATCAGGATGTAGCTCTCCACTCTGTCACCACCTGCCCTCAGGCCACCAAGCTCCCTGCATTGCTGACAATGCACGAACCCTCTGAAACTGTAAACAAGACCCTGATTGAATGCTTCACTTATAAGGGTTGCTGTGGTCATGGTGTCTCCTCCCTAAGACAGCCTTATAAAACACTTTACCCCAGCTTCCCCTCAGGAGCTATTCCTTGTCACCTGGGAATTCCACTTTTCCCTGGCTTGCCCCCCCCAGGGGGGGAGGGGCGGGGAGGGGTTCCTGGCTGAGAATTCCTATACCAGGTAGGCAGTGAAGGAAACAGCTTGGAATCAACTTTAGAGTGGGGGACTCTTGCCTTCTGTCAGTGTCCCTGGGTTCTTCATCCCTAGACCCGATCCCCTTTCCCTGTAGGAAATGAAAGACGTTAGACCAGAAATATGGCGCAGAATGTAGTGGAAAGTACAGCTGAAGAACAGCTGGTCTATAGCCAAAGGGCAGCCATCACTTCCTGCTTCCTTATCTGTCTTCCTTGGTTCTCTGAACAGGATGCTGAGAACCTAACAGGGAATTGAATATTTGAATTGCCAATTTCTAAGCATTAGGTTGGGACATCCTCTTAGCAAATTACAAACTAACGTTACAGATTGATACTAAATGAGATTCCATATTTTTACAATGCTAAGACAGTCATTAAGATGTAGAATCAATCGTGCCAGGCACGGTGGCACATGCGTATTCCAGCACTCCCAATTGGAGGCTTGAGGGTCAGAAATTCAAGGTCACCATTCTCAACAACAGAATTTGAGGTCAGCTTAGACTACATGAGACCTTGGAGAAAGGGCAAGGAGAGAGACAGGGGGCGTGAGGAACAGGAGAACAAGCATCAATAGTCACAGAACCCTTACCTAAAACAAATGGCGGCTGGGTGGTGGTGGTGCACGCCTTTAGTCCCAGCACTTGGGAGGCAGAGCCAGGCAGATCTCTGTGAGTTCAAGGCCAGCCTGGTCTACAGAGCAAGATCCAGGACAGGCACCAAAACTACGAGGAGAAACCCTGTCTGGAAAAACCGAAAAAAGAAGAAAAAGAAAGAAATGGTAGCTCGAGCCTTACACAATTTTTCTTTCCTGGTTCAGAGACCAAGTTAGATGCTGGCATTCACATTCAGAAACAAATCCTGGACCACGTGTATGGTGTATGAGAGATATATCTGTGACTCTTCAAGAAAACTCAAGCCAGACATGGGTGTGTCACACATCTGTAACCCTAGCGCTGGTGAGGCCGACACAGGAAGATTGTTGTGCTGCCAGTTCAAGACCAGCCTGGGCTAACTAGCAAGACCCTCTCCCAAAAATAACAGGAAAAAAGGAAAAGTTCACGGTACAAAGTTAGGAATTCGTGAAGGACTTTAATATATCTGACTAAGTGCTTAAACTTTTTAATTTTTCAAAAAAAATTTGCCAAGCTTAGCAGTGCACACCTTTAATCACAGCTCTTGGGAGCCAGAGACAAGTGGATCTCTTGTGAGTTCAAGGCCAGCCTAGTCTACCTAATAGTAATAAGTTCCAGGAAAGCCAGGGCTATGTAGAGTGACCCTGTCGCAAAAAAGCAAAAACAAAACACAGTGTCACACATCTGTAACCAAAATTTCTATGTAGTGTTCCTTTAAATTATGTGCACGGTGTTGAGTCTGCACCAGGGAACATGTAGAACCATCTCAAAATACTGTGTGAGAGTGCTGGGCCAGACTGGCTAGTGACTGTGATGCCCTCCATCCCTAGAATGGTTATACACAGTGGGCATCTGAGGATCTACAGTCCTTGTGAAGCCCACAGGTCTGTCAGGCTTCGTATGGTTGAAACAATTTTCAGAATAATACTGATCTTAATGTCTTTCCAGTGTGCTAACATTGGGAAAATACCATAATCCAATGAGTCACTATTTTCCAAATGACCACTGGATAATGATTTTTTTTTAAAGTGTGCAGGAGTAAAACTGCACAGTAAAGGAACTGATAACCTAAGTCCCAGTCCTGGAACCTACATGGTGGGAGCAGAGAACTGAGTTCCTTTGAAAGTATCTCCAAACATTCACAAAGACGGACGGACAGACAGACAGACAGACAGACACACACACACACACACACACACACACACACACACACACACACACAATGTGTGACTTGAAAGCAGAAGGGGGACTGTTTGAGGGGAGAAAGACTCATCAAGGAAGGGAAGGGGAGAGAGGTGGGTGAAGGAGGTAAGGGAACAAATACTAGCAACTTCTGGTGGTGGCATATGTGTGTGAAGATGTCCTGGAGCCCATTGTCTTTTAGACATTCATTACAGTTAAGGTAGAGAAGTCTGAGTTTGACATGGCGCCCCACGAGTCAACCTGAACCAGACCTGTGGGTGGTGTGAAGAGGCAGGCGGGCTCTGCTTTGGTTGGGAGATGAAGTCTCTACATTTGCTGCCGTGGTCCTTTGTGTCTTTAAAGTTGATTGTAGCCTAACTTTTAGAATTGTCTCTATCTTCTTGACTTCTCTGAATTGCCACCTTCAGATTAAAACTAACTTAGATGTAAATTAAATGTAAGAAAAATATAATGGGGAAGACAAATCTTTTACAAATGATGCATTTTCCAGTAGGAAAGTGCTATTAGATGGTTTATGCCTTTCCTTCTGTAATTACTCTGGAAGAGGATTCAGTAAAGGGGAAAAAAAAAAAAGATGCATTTCCTACCTCTGCACTGAAGTTCTAAAATATATTGAAATTCAAATGACCAGCATTATTGAGGTTTAGTTCATGTCCACCCACCCACATTAATTTTTAATAGTACTAATTGAAAAGGCAGTTTTTCTCCTGGTAAGTGGCCTGAACTACTCAACAGAACCCATCTGATTCTGAATGATACTTCTTCAGTTACTGATGTCCCCTTGCATCACAGCGTTCATTTTTCTTGGTGTAAATAAATGGAGGGCTTCAGAGGACCCTTTTAGGGCCCTTGAAACTCCAAGTCTAAGTGATGTTTAGTGAGTTCTAAGAGCTATTATCTTTAGAAAGGGAATCATCTATTCCCAAAAGCTGTTGTTCCTCAGTTTTTATACTCAAATGAAGGAGGAACATAGATTGACAAAGTCCATCGTGATTATGCAGTCTGCTCGTGCATCCCTCCAAAGACCTCACTGCCTGGGGAATCCGAGTGCACTTGACAACTAGATCGTCAGTGTGTCAAAGTGGGAGACGGGGTGAAGATAAAAACCAGATCATTGAATAGAGGAAAGTGATCGTTATAATTGGTTCTGGGAAATATTTGTTTTCATTTTTACTTTTGACATGAATCTGTCTTACAATCTTTGGACTCACTTAGAGAATATTGTGTACATAGAAAGTATATAGATAAGATAGTCTATAAAATCCTTTTACAGAAACGCTCTCTCCACCAGGTGTGATGTGCATGCACACTTTAATCCCAGCACATAGGAGGTACAGGTGGGTGGATCTCTGTAAGTTTGAGACTAGCTTGGTCCACATAGTGAATTCCGGACCAGCAAGGGCCCCACAGTGAGACCCTGTCAAGGGAGGTGGGGAGATACTCTTTGTCTTCAGTTCCTCACCATTCATTATTCTAATTTAGGAAAAATGATGACTTTTTTTTTTTAATGTGTATGTGCAACTCATAAGTTCATGTGCACCACATGTATACTGGTGCCTGCAGAGCCCAGAAGACCCCAGTAAGTAACTTTTCTTAAGTAGCTTCTTTTTCTTCTTAAAGTTCTATTTCACTGTGTCAGGTGATTGGGAGTTTCGTTTTTTTGCTTTTGAGAAAAAGTCTCCAGGATCCCAAACTTACCATGCACTGTATATTGGAGACTGACCTTGAACTTCAGAGCATCCTTTTACCTCCCTAGTGCTGGAATTACAGGCATGTATTACCTACATTCGGTTTATGCGATGCTAGGGATTAAATCCAAAGCTTTGTGCATTCTAGGCAGGAACTCTGCCAACTGAGTGATATCCCAAGGCCAGCTAAGGATTCTCTAAAAGGTCTTCAGTGTGCGGTCTCATTGCTGACTTTGTGACTAGCATCAGTAAGAACTCTTAGGAATGTTCTGTAGAGCAAGGCAGGCTCACACACAGAACATAAACCATATACCCAGAAGGCAACAGGCTTCAGTTGCCCAACTCTTGGCCCTTTGAACCCCTCCCATACAGCGCCATGACTATACACTGACATGATTTAAGGGCTCTGGCTCTTAAGTCAGATAGTCCAACTTCTTGGAAGACCTCAGACATTAACCACCAGTTCTAGCCCCAGACCACTATGTCCAGAGCTCTATAGCCCATCATCTCATCCTAGAGGCCCCAATGCAGTGGCCTCTCAAATGCAACGTGTTCTTCCCACCAAACCATGCTGCATGCAGTCTTGACTCCTCTGGATGTCTTTCTAATCTGTCCTCTTTCTCAGTCCCCACCCTCAGCCCTTCTCTACTCTAGAGACTGGAAGGCCTCCCTTTACCTTATAGTCATCCCATTGTGTCCCCTGGGAGCCTTCCTATGGTTCCTAAGATAAGAACTGAAGTCCTTCATGGCACCTCAGGCGGCATCCTGAGTCCTTGTATCATGTCTCACCGCCACCTGTCATTCCTCTGGGCTCCTAGTAAACTCCAAAGCATTAGCCGCTACTTAGCCTGTGGGGAAACCTCACCTGACATTTTTACGTCGAGAAAAATCTTCCAAACTGTAGCACACATTAAATTGATGGGAATTTTTTAGATAAAAAGAAGCTACATTTTTCTCCCAAATCTTCAGGGTAGTCAGGGCCAAAGCATGGCTGGAGCTGGGCACTCTTCCTTTTCTGAACACCTAGTTAGTAGTTTAGCAAATGGAAAACACTCTGCTAGACAACTCCTAGGCAGCTAGCTGAAGCTTTCAGGAAGCATCAGGTGGACTGCAGAACTGGAGCACACGTGTGTGAATACACACACGTATGACTGAGTACACGTGTCAGTGGACAGCTTCCCTGAGAGAAGCATTTGCAAAGGTCCAGAGAAAAGGTTCCAAGCTTTCGGTCCACCAGCCTCCTGACCTTGCTGACCAGAGATGAGGCAGCCCGGTGTGGAGCTTGTAGAATAGGGCCAGGGCAGGGACCCCTGCATTCTCTCAGAAGCCCTGGCACCAAGGACCTGGGGAAAGGCTGCCTTTCCTCAGCAGCTCATCCAGAAGTTTCCAAGTGAAACTTCTTGTCTCACTGACCCAACATCCTTAGGTGAAACAAGATGGTTCTCTAATTGTTTTTAGAAATAGGATCTTGTAAGAAGAAGCAGAAGCAGCATGGTTTTTTGAGACAGGGTTTCTCTGTGTAGTTTTTGTGCCTGTCCTGGATCTCACTCTGTAGACCAGGCTGGCCTCGAACTCACAGAGATCTGCCTGGCTCTGCCTCCCGAGTGCTGGGACTAAAGATGTGCGTGTGCCACCACCTTCCAGCCAGCAGTTTTTTTTTTTTTTTTTTTTTTTGGAGCTGAGGACCGAACCCAGGGGCTTGAGCTTGCTAGGCAAGCACTCTACCACTGAGCTAAATTCCCAACCCTAGCAGTCTTCTTTATTCTGATCATATGTAGATTTTGGAATAAACATCTCTTTATTGGTTAAAAAGAAAAAAAAAAAAAAAAGAAATAGGATCTTGCTATGCAATCCAAGCTGGCCTTGATTACAGAATGTTCCTGACTCAGCATCCCAAAAGTAAGGATAATGGGTGTATGAAACAGGATTTTTGATAATGCTTGGATTTTAGAATAGGCTAGACACTTTGTAAAGATCACCAAACTGACAGTTTTATATCATGTGTGATTGTCACATGCCAGTAATGCCACACTTAGGTAAAAATCATAGCTTCAAGGGCTGTGTGGACTACATAAGAACCTGTCTGAGAAATAAATAAAATTTAAACATTAGGTAGACATTTAATGTCATAAAATTATATTATTTGTTATGCCTTGTTTACATTAGAAAAATTAATTTTCATAGCTAGGCATGGTGGTGCACACCTATAGTCCAATCACTTAAGAAGTAGAGACTATCGGGTAGTGGCACACGTCTTTAATCCCAGCATTTGGGAGGTAGAGGCAGGTGGATCTCTGTGAATTTGAAGCCAGGCTGGTCTACAGAGCAAGTTCCAGGATAACCAGGACTAGCTACATAGAGAAACCTTGTGTTTATTTAAAAAAAATAAAAATAAAAAAAAGTGGAGATCAGAGAATCCAGAGTTCAAGGCCAGTCTAGGCTACATGAGACCCTATCTCAAAAAAAGAAAGAAAAAAAATGAAAAGAAAGAAGGAAAGATCACTTTCCATCTAGAGCAGCGGTCCTCAACCTTCCTAACGCTGCATCCCTTTAATGCAGTTCCTCATGTTGTGGTAACCCCAACCATAAGATCATTTTCCTTGCTACTTCATAACTGTAATTTTGCTAGTTATGAATGATAATGTAAATATCTGTTTCCCGAGGGTCTTAAGCGACCCCGAAGGGGTCTGGCCTCACAGGTTGAGACCCACTGATGGAGTGACTGTCCCTCCCGTCCCTCCTCTGGCAGGGATCCTGGGGTTGTGTCCTTTCCACATATTTACATGGGGAAGCCCCATCTTTGTGGGGGCTGGAATTAGCTTATGCCTCTGGACCATCACATGTCCAGGTTTATTTTTTAGTAAGTGCGCAGTCAGAAAGTCCGGATCAGCGTCAGAGTACATGTGCAGCGTGAGTGGCCCATGGACCGAGAACCGTCACGCTTGCCTTCTGGAGGGATCTCTGTCCTGTGGTGAGTGGGAAGGGAGATCAGAAACGACTGGGAAGAGAGAGCTAGAGTGAGGGCGGGAAGACCCAGGCTGACATGAGGAGGCCGACATGGAGGCTGAGGAGAGAGAGCGCCGGCTGGCTGAAGGGTGGATGGAGAGTGGAGCCATGCTCCAAGTTCGGGTTGTAGGTGGTGGTCCATAGGTTTGAGTTAGGGGCAGACGTGAATGACTCCCCACGGGGACACCCACCACAGGCAGGATGCTGGCTGCAGACCGGCTTCAGAGCAGCGCCAGAGGGGTGGCGAGGGGGACGAAACCAGCCGTTTCCAGAGGAAGAAGGGTGCCAAGGGTGGGTTCTCAGGACCTTGCTAAGCCATTTTGGCTAGCAGATGGCAGGGGCTGGCTGTGGTGGGAGAAGGACAGGCCTTCCTCTAAAGGAGGGGTGGCCTTACCACCCACAGGGTGGGTATCGTTTGTGCCAGTTCAGCTTCATGGAATAATGTGGGTACCCTGGGGAGGAGAGGGGTGCAGCAGAGAGAAGGCCCTTCTCTCCCTTGGGCAGGGCACCCAAAACTGCTCTTCTGAGACCCTAGGGCCCTCTGCCGCCCCTCACACTCGCCTCGGGTGAACCCCCTGTGGAATGCTCTAGGTGTTTTGTCTTTTTTTCTTTTCTGTCTGAGAAAAATGTTTTAGTCTCCAAAAATAATCAGTTTTAATTGATCAGTACATCTACTCCAGTGTGACATTTTTGTTTTTTCTCCTGGGACAGGGTTTCTCTGCAGCCCCGGCTCTTCTGGAACTCACTCTGTAGCTCAGGCTGGCCTCAAACTCAAGAAATCTGCCTGCCTCTGCCTCCTGAGTGCTGGGATTAAAGGTGTTCACCACCTCCGCCTGGCAGGAAAACACTCTACATCATGTTTTCCTTGATTAAACCACTGTGTTTCTGTGAAAGCGGAAATCACCGTGTGCATCTCTAAAAAGCAGTTTATAACATGGAGTGGTTATAAAGCTACCCTTTAGTTGTTGAATGAACCACGCAGTCACTGGAAGAGATGAGCCACTGCCGGCCTTGGTGGCAAACACACTAATCCCAACCCTGCAAAGGCTCACCCGGCTGTGCACAGGCCCTTCAGCATTGCATTCACCGTGCAGAGAGCTCGGCGTGCTAGGACTCCAGACCAGGGCTGCGGCGAAGCCGGGCCACACAGCACCTCAGATCTCCCACATGTCTACCGTAACCAGCTTCGGCTGGCTGCTCTGTTGAGAAATGCTTTGTTGCCGCCGTTTTTCATGCCCTTCACAATCAGGTGACGCTGTATGGGCTGGGCTGTATCCCCACTAAAATACTGACTTTGACGCGTCCTCTGTGGGACATTTCCATCACCACAGGTATCCGTCAGGTTCCCTTTGTGTAGCAATATCATCTGCTTCCCCTCACCTTACCACGGCAAGTCTGTTCTCCATTTCTCTAAATTTCCTGGATATATTAAGGACTCAAACAGCATAAAGCTTTGGTGGGTTGCTGCTTTCACCAAGCATAATTCACTCTTGTATCTTCTGTCTACAATAGTTCCTTTGTTCTGTTTTATTTTCGTCCTGGAAAAGTCTCACTGTAGCCCAGGCTGGCCTCACACTCACAGTCCTCCCATCCCAGCCTTTGGAGGGTTGGGATTAGTGCGTTTGCCTCCATGGCCAGCAGTGGCTCACTCTTCTCTTCCAGTGACCGCGTGGTGCCTGCCACAGCCTAACTTCAACAACCAAACCATAGCTGGGACGTTGTTTCTGGTCAAACCACTACAGACATTAATGTACAGTTTTGGGTAAAAGTACATTTTTATTATTGGAATAAATGTACCTAAGCAGCCATTGGGTTGTATGTGGTCTCCAGGCCATCTGTACCATCTCACGAGCTCACCAGCAGCATAAGCCAGTTCCTCTTCGTCCTCGGCCCCCACCCCCCATGAGTGTGTGCTGACACTGTTTCTGTTCCCCTGGGGGCTGGCGATACTGACCGCTGTCTGTCCACTTACCATCTGTCTTTCCCCTTTGGTGACCTCTTCAAGTATGTCTCACTTTGCAGTTTATTTTGTACTGGTGACTTTCAGAGTCCTTTACGTTACAAGTACAGACCCTCTGAGGAGTTGTGAAGTTTCCGATGTTTTCTCCTAGTCCTTAGCTGCCTGTCCATCCTTAGTGGACTGCTCCCGGAGCCAACACTTGGAATTTCACAAGTCCGACATACCACTTTCTCCTTTTGCAGATCCCTTGGGATTTTTGTTTGTTTTTCTAAAATTCTTATAGTTGTGTGCTTTATACTTAAGCCTGTGATGCATTTTTAGTTTGTGCATGAAAGTGCGAGGCTGGCCTCTGGAGGTCCGGCTGTCTGCTGCTGCAGCTCTGCTGCCCTTGGAGCATCCACCCTGCTTCTCTCAGTGTTTGAGCTCCAGTCCCAGGCTCTCTTCTGATAGTCTTGAATTCTGTGCCGCTCACATCTGGGCTTGAGTGGAGGGACCCATTTCCCCACCTTTGAGTCCTTTTCCAAAACCTTAGTCTACTTCTTCTGCCTTCCACACATTTTCAAACAATCTTGTCTGTCTACAGAAAGAAATCTTGCTGAGGCTTTGGGATTCAGCAATATGTATTTTTCCATATGTAACCCCTACACGTTTTGTGAGATTTACCTGTGTATTTCATTATTTGGATTGTAATGGTTCTGTCTTTCATTTCCATGTTCATTCCTCGTATATGCAAGTACAATTAGTTAGAGTTTGGGGTTTTGGTTTTTGATACATTTTACACCTTACCAAATTCCTTTATTAGTTATGGAAGCTGTTGAATAAATTCCCTGGATACTCTCCGTTACAGGTCCGCTTCCTCTCGTCCTGGCTGTAGACTCATTTCCATCTTGTTTGTGCTGCTGGAGGGAAAGGCACACTTCTTGGCCTCGTTCCTAGTCTCAGAGAAAGCAATGCTGACCCCTGGGGTGGGCTTTCCTGGTGTGCTTATGGAAAGGGCCATCTAGGGCTTTCATGAACCTGGTAGGTTCCAGCAGCTTCTCCCAGTAAACAGATGGGGTCCCAAGGACACCGGTTGACTGACTGAATAATAGAAAGCACAGGATTTGAAGTAGATGCATTCACATTTAAATTTTGACTCCTCTGCCTTCTTACTTACAAATCTCAAAATCCATTTCCTCCTCCACAAAAGGGAGGCCCGACTCCATTGCTGATGGATATGCAAACCTTTGTGGCTCTGGCTGTGGTGAGGAGGAGCCTTGCTGTGACTCCTCCCAGCACTAAAAAAACATTCTGTCTCGTGGAAGATTGGTCAAGTCTCATGAATCACAGTGTTTGCATTGGGGATCTTTAAAGGACTTGGTGGTCCACATGTATCTTCCTAGGACTGATGCTTGGAGGTCCACTACTCGGGTTCATTCCCCAGCCTCAGCAAGTCACTCTGAGTTACCCTAGATGACATCATCTGAAAACCTGAGTGCTGGCCGGTCCTATTCCCAGGATTGTTGTGGATTAAATGAGTTGATGTATGTATCATGTCTAACAGTGCCTGACAGACACGCTAGCCTTGATGACGTGTGAGCTGTGAACATGACTGTGACGTTAGGACACATTCTTATTTGTGGAACACCTTTCTTAAAAACAAAATTGTTTACTTTGCAGATTTTGTAAAAAATGGATCTGACCAACCATGGACTTATTCTTCTGCAGCAGTTAAACGCTCAGCGAGAGTTTGGGTTCCTGTGTGACTGCACGGTTGCCATCGGCGATGTGTACTTCAAGGCACACAAATCAGTTCTTGCTTCATTCTCCAATTACTTTAAGATGTTGTTTGTCCATCAGACCAGGTAACTAAAGCGGTTGATAATGTCTAATGGCTGTAGACCTCCTGACTCTGGGTCCCTCTGCCCACTGAGCACACTCTTGGCCTTCATCCAGACCATGGGTCTCCACCTCTCCCTAGGGTCTAGGTACCCACCCCACTCCCTCCTTAGCCCCCTTGTTCCCTGTCTTTCTTGGTTATTAATTCTTTCCTTTGTACTTGAGAGGCACAGAGTCCCCTACCTACCTGGCTCCAGGCAGCCCCTCCCCTTCCAAGCTGCCTTCGGTTTGAATATCACCTTTGAATGGCAGTTACAGTCAGGAGACCTCCATGGCCCCAGTGAGTAGTAAGCAAGCCCTCCGGCTCCTCCAGGCCCCTGAATACCTGACTTTGAATACTTGGTTTTAAATGAGAAGCTGGAGGGCACAAATTCCACTTCCCTCTTTTCTAATGTAAAAATCTCTGTCTTGGCTCTCCTGGTTTTTTGTTTTGTTTTCCTTTGATTTCTCCTAAATGAGATTCTTAGAGAGAAAAACCTCTGGGTGTGTAAAGAAAGTAATCTCCCCCACCCTCCCTCCCTCCCTCCCTCCTCTCTCCCTCCCTCCACTCCTGTTCCCTCCTCCCTCCCTCCCATCTCTCCATTTTATTCTGTTCATTTCTCTTCCCTCCCCCACCCCTCCCCGCCTGGTCTGGGCAGGAGACCTTCCTTGACCTTGCCAGCCCCTGGAATACAGCCCTGTTCTCTGTTCCTTGAACCTTCTTAAAAGGGCCACCTGTGCCTTTGCGGGTCTGCTCATCCCACACTCTTCCTGTCCATTTGCACTGTGGTTTCCTGTCTCTGCTGCAGTCACGTCCCAAAGGGCACCTCTCCACCCGAACACTGCCATCCTCCTGTTCTCCTGCGGTCCTCACCTGTGACCAAATGTCCTTGGTTCTTCTCCTCTGCGCTGCTCCTTGGGCCTCCTGAGCCCCTGCTGGCCTTGCACACTGACTGTGGTGGGTGGCTCATCTTCTCAGACTTTGCCTTCTCCGGTGGAAACTTTCAAGTTTCAGCTCCAGCCTCCGTCTCTCTGTCTGCAGAACCCTGTTCCTAAGTGCCCTGCCCCGGCTGCCCCCGCTCTGTTTTTCTCATTGGACATGGATAGAGCTGAACTAAGGCTCTCCCCCAGAAGAGCCCTGGCTTGCCTGCTGTGTTCTATCTTCAAGTAGCCCAAGCTTCAGATCTAGTTCAGATCATATCGTTTCGCTCTCCAGGTCATATCTCTTCAATACATGCCCCATGCGCTCTGTCTTTCCTATCTTGTAACTATTCATTTCCCACATCACTGTCAGATTAATATTCCTACAGACTGCTTGGGTGAGGCATGCCTTTGACCAGAACTCAGGCAAGGGCAAACTGAGCAGATCCCTGTGCACAGCAAGACAGGTGTCTAAGCTCCTTAGTCTGGTTCCTGGAAGTGAGACTCTCACTTAAAGAGTGACTGACCCTTGGGGCTGGAGAGATGGCTCAGAGGTTAAGAGCACTGACTGCTCTTCCAGAGGTCCCAAGTTCAATTCCCAGCAACCACATGGTGGCTCACAACCATCTGTAACGAGATCTGGTGCCCTCTTCTGGCCTGTGGTCATTCATGCTGTATACCTAATAAATAAATAAATCTTTAAAAAAAAAAAAAAAGAGTGACTGACCCTTATCACCTGAGCATCTCTGGGACACCATCTTCCCTTTGACCTGCCTGATTTGTGGCTCACTAACCTGAACCAAACTGAGTGTCCTGTCCACTCCCTGATGTTCCTAATCCTTGCCGCCTTCTTAGTTAAGTAGACAAAAGCTTCAAGGATGACCGTGTTGTGCTGCTTACAGCAGCATTTCCTCTACACCGCTGCTCACCCCTCCCCCACTTGTAAATTACTGTCACTCACCCCCCCACCCCCCCCCCACACATTTGTAGTGAGTGGCTGAGCAGTGAGTTTTACAGATGTCCTGGGACATGACAGGGTATACCTGAGGTGTGTGCTTCTAATAGCCACTTGATAAACATCGGGAGGAGCAGAGGGGCCAGGAGGAGGTGACTTAGCCATGAGGAAGAACTACTGTCTTCTAGCACTGAGAACATTTCCTTTAAGCAAGGCTCGAGCGATGCATTCCTGTAATCTTAGCACTTGGAGGCTGAGGCGAGGAAGTTGTCAGGTCTAGACCAGCCAAGACCCTACCTGAAAACAAATCGGCTTATATACTGGACATCCTTTATCCTTTAACATCATTATGTTAAAGATGTTATTTGCAGCCATTAATCTCAACACAGTAGCTGGGTGGTGGTGGCGCATGACTTTAATCCTAGCATGCAGGAGGCGGAGGCAGAAGCAGGTGGATCTCTGAGTTGGAGGGCCAGCCTGGGCTATAGAGTGAGTTCCAGGAAAGGCACCAAAGCTACATGGAGAAACCCTGTCTCAGGGGGAAAAAGAATCTCAACACAGTGAATTGAATGACCTTGAAAAAGAAATGTCTAGCTAGGCAGTGGTGGTGCACACCTTTAATCCCAGCACTCAGAGACAGAGGCAGGTGGATCTCTGTGAGTTTGAGGCCAACCTGGTCTACAGAGTGAGTTCCAGGACAGCCAGGGCTACACAGAGAAACCCTGTCTCTAAAAATAAAAACAAAAAAAAGAAAAAAAGAAAAGAACCGTCTTTAATTTTGAAGTGTAAAAGACAATGTAATGGGTTTTAATTAGATGCAAGAAACATCCCTTATTTTATGTGTAGGGCAGTGAACAAATGTCTAAGGAAGGGAAGTGATCTTTGTGTTAGTTTCTGCCGAGGCAGCAGCCTGCCTGTGCCACCGAGGCAGTTACGTCATCACCCGTGGCCAGGCCTTTCCGCAGTCAGCTGTGCACATGTGCACCCCTTAAAAGTGCCTGCCGGGCACAGCTCGCTCTTCCGCCTCCTGCTCCTCTCGCCTCTCTTCTTCCTCTTGTCTCTTCCCTGTTCTGTCTCTGTGTCCTGCCTCTCTCACTTCCGTCCCCAACCCCAACATGGCTTTCGCTCTTTCACTGCCGCCCTCCCCCTCCCCCAGTAAACCTCCTGCACCACCTCTGCTGCGCATGGCATGTTTGCTTAGTGGCATACCTTGGCAGGACCACCGAAAGGTACCCACTTGGCCTTTCCTTTTTTTTTTTTTTTTAAACATTATACTTTGTATCTGAAAACACCCACCTGATGGCTATCCTTGTACACCCCTAGATGCAGAATTCAAATTCACTGTTACAAACAGCAGAGACCAGCCTGCTTTTAACCAGCGCTTCCCACCTCCTGGAGAGGCACTTGTTCCAATAGCCAAAGACTGAGCTTTAGAACATTTCATGTCCTGTAGTTACCACTAGGTGTCTCTATCTTTTCTCTGTAGACCGATCGCTCAAAAAATAAAACTTCATGCTAAGAATAACCTGCTGAGTATGGAGGCATGTGCCTTTAATCCAGCACTCCAGAGGCAGTGGCAGGTGGATCTCTGTGAGTTCAAGACCATCCTGGTCTATATAATGAGACCCTGTCTCAAAAAACAGAAAAGTTAAGCATTATTTACAACTGTTATTCTAAAATTCTAGCGAAGGAGAGTCTGAACCTGGAATTACTGGGAGCAGCTGTGCAGTGGTGTGTGTGGCTGTACTGACACTCCCTTGCCCTTCTCCTGCGTAGAAGTGAAGCTACCTGGCAGATATCTGTCCATCAAAGCTTAGGTGGAGTTCCTTGTGTGTATTGTAGAAGATGGGGAAGCGACAGTCATGTCGAGGGGACGATCCAACAAGTCCTGAATAAAAGGAGCACAGGATTTCAGTAGCTGGAACGTCATGGAAGGGACTGCAAGCATATGTGGGCACCCCAGGGACTCCCAGCTTCCTGGGGGGGGGTGGTTCCCAGCACTCCCTCCAGGCCTGGCTGAAGTGGAGAGTGTTGACTCCCCAGTTCCATCATGTTCTTGCCATCAGGAACTTGTTTAGAACTGGAGAGGCTTCTTACTCTCAGTAACCACTTACAAGCAATCAACAGAGTGACCTGTCCAACCACAGTGAGCAACTACAAAGCCTTGTGGAAAGGGGCTCAGCTGGGCAGACCTTTGTGAATGCTGAAAGGAAGCCCCGCCTGTATTTCCCTCCTCTCTTGAGGACCACGTTCATCTCCGTGAGAAATACACATCTCAGAAGGCCTACGTTTCTGGGCTCCCTGGGTCTCTGCCTGATCATGCCAGTGGTGGGTGGCACACACTTTTAGGTCCATCACCGGGAGGTAGGAGGTGGATCTCTGTGGGTTCCAGGCTAGCCTGATCTACATAGGACGCACAGGAATACCTTGTCTCAGAGGGACAGACTAAAGATATGAACAATCTAGCAATCTGTGTCTCTCTTTTTTAAGAACATACTATCAGGCTGGAATTCCCACTCCTTCTGTGCTGTAGGTGGATGCTAGGTTGTGTCTGCCTTGTGCTGTTTGACTTTGGTGTTTTGTAGTTAAATGTGACCAGTGCATGGGGTCTTAAGTCTTCATGAAATACACCTGGATACCTGTCCAGTAATTATTCGTGTATGTCCTGTCAGAAGTCCGTCTTAAAATCACATTAGCTTTTCCTCTTTTCTTCTACTACTACTTCTTCCTTAGACAGTGTCTCACACTGTAGCTAGGCTAGCCTTGAAGTTCAGATAATCCTCCTGCCTCGTCCTCCTGTGTGCTGGGATTATACATCATGCCTAGCCCATCTGTTTTTGCTTTAAAAAAATAAAATGGTAAATTTAGAAGATTGAGTATACTGTAAAAATTTTAGAATGGTAAGATAATTGATTTAAACAATGAACATAATTGTAATCGCTAAATCTGCCAAAAAGATCTTTAATGTCAAGAGTTTATATAATCAAAATTATTGTAAATTCCAAGGCATTCAAGGAAACTGTTTCTGAAAATGCATAGACTATATTCACTCCATGGATGATACTGTATGCCTCCTGTACTACAGAGACGTGTATCTCATTGGGCTCAGCATACATTAGAACTTCTTTCAGGAGCAATGGTCTGAGGAGAGTCCCCACTTCTTCACTATTGCTGTTTGTGGGGGAGGGTGCTGTTTGTGACGTCAGTCTGAAAGTAGACAGCCGTCTGTGTGGGTGGCTGCCACCATTCAGATGGACTAATGAAAGCCAGCATCTCCCTCCCCCCAGAGCCGTTTGATTGCTCTAGGATCTCCATGGGGCTTTGGAATTAAGTAGGCCTAGGTTCAAGCCCCAGCCCTACCACTCACCAACTCTGAGGGCCTCCTTGGCACCTGTGAAGGAAGGACTGTGGGCAGTTGGTAGAGGGGCTGAAAGCCCACCGCAGGACCCCTGGGATGCTGACGTCATTGGTGAACACTGTTGTCCACACTGCGTTCCAGTGCCACCTAGTGACACTGAGGAGGTGACCGGGCTCATCCCCTTGCTGGAGAGGTCGCATCCTCAGAGAGCCGTGAGTGCCCTGCTCTTATGTGGTGCTATGCTAGTAACCACGCATGTGTCAATTTACAGCTTTCAAGGCTTTCTAATCAGATTAAATTCTTTTGCTTACCTCCCACGGGCTGCTGAGCTCTGAACTGGGTCCGTACTGAAGCTGGGTCAGCCTGATTAGTGACTCCAAGGAAGTGTTCTTCCAAGGGTCTTAGTTGTTCTTCAGGCTTTGTTTCCATTTAATCAGAGGCTGGTATTTCTTCATGGCTTTCTACTGTTTTTCAGTGAATGTGTTCGTCTGAAACCCACTGACATACAGCCTGACATATTCAGCTACCTGCTCCACCTGATGTACACCGGGAAGATGGCCCCACAGCTGATCGACCCTGTGCGGTTGGAGCAAGGGATCAAATTCCTGCACGCTTACCCCCTCATCCAGGAAGCCAGCCTCGCCAGCCAAGGCACCTTTTCCCATCCTGAGCAAGTCTTCCCGCTGGCCTCGTCCTTGTACGGCATTCAGATCGCAGACCACCAGCTGAGACAAGCCACCAAGATGAACATAGGGCCTGAGAAACTTGGGCGGGAGCCTCGGCCTCAGGCGTCCAGGGTGAACCAGGAGCCGGTGCCCGAGACCTCGCAGCTGTCGCAGCTGACTGCAAACCTGGCACAGGTGAATCGGACAAACCTGACTCCCGCCGACCCCCTGCAGACCTCACTGTCACCCGAACTTGTCTCCACGCCTGTTCCTCCCCCTCCTCCTGGGGAGGAGACCAACCTGGAGGCCTCTTCCTCGGACGAGCAGCCGTCGTCCCTCACCATCGCCCACGTGAAGCCGAGCATCATGAAGAGGAACGGGAGCTTCCCCAAGTACTATGCCTGCCACCTGTGCGGCCGGCGCTTCACGCTGCGCAGCAGCCTGCGCGAGCACCTGCAGATCCACACCGGGGTGCCCTTCACGGCCGGCCCTCCCGGGGAGGGCCGCGGGCCCCTGTCGCTTTGCAGCAACACGGCCGACCTGGGCAAGGATGCTCTGGAAGTGCCCGAGGCGGGGATGATCAGCGACAGCGAGCTGCAGCACATCTCTGACTCCCCCATCATCGACGGGCAGCAACAGTCGGAGACACCGCCGCCCTCGGACATCGCGGACATTGACAACCTGGAGCAGGCGGACCAGGAGAGGGAGGTGAAGAGGCGCAAGTACGAGTGCACCATCTGCGGCCGCAAGTTCATCCAGAAGAGCCACTGGCGCGAGCACATGTACATCCACACGGGCAAGCCCTTCAAGTGCAGCACCTGCGACAAGAGCTTCTGCAGGGCCAACCAGGCCGCGCGCCACGTGTGCCTCAACCAGAGCATCGACACCTACACCATGGTGGACAAGCAGACGCTGGAGCTCTGCACCTTCGAGGAAGGCAGCCAGATGGACAACATGCTGGTGCAGGCCAATAAGCCCTACAAGTGCAACCTGTGCGACAAGACGTTCTCCACCCCCAACGAGGTGGTCAAACACTCCTGCCAGAACCAGAACTCGGACGTGTTTGCCCTGGACGAGGGCCGGTCAGTCCTCCTGGGCGGTGGGGACTCGGAAGTAACTGAATCTGACCATCCCGTGTTAGCGTCCATCAAAAAGGAACAGGAAACTGTGTTACTAGACTGAATGTTACTTGTCTTTTTAAAAACTGTCATTTTTACAAAGAACCTTCTCCCCCACCCCCCCACCCCAATTCGGGACAGTTTCACCATGGCATGATACAAACGGGCCCCACTCCTTCCCTGGCCCCTTTTTCTCCCAGCCCCATCTCCGCAAGGCTTTGTGCATTAGAAACCTGGACTATATTTACTTTAATTCAGGGGATATTGGAAGGATAATGGTCAGTAGTACTTATAAAGAAATAGGTTTTGAGAAGTTTTAGATTATTTTAAAAACCTACTTGGAAATAATTAAGAGTATATAATAAAACAACTAGAATATAATTTGGTAAGCTAAAATTATGACTGTCCCTGGGTAATAAGTCTTCCTTCTCAAAGAAACAAAGTCAGAAAATACAGCACGCGTCTTAGAGATAAAGCTGGGCTCTGCTATGCAAATCTAGAAGGTGTGGGGAAACTTGAAACCCAAGCAAATGTTTTTAATATTAGCCCTCTACGTGTCTGATTTCAGAATGTATCCTTTGAGATTATGTCCAGTTAAGGAAAATCACTAGTTAAGAAGTCGACTTTAACAAAATGCAAAAGAGTAATAATGTGATGGCAATCTTCATTTTTGGATCAAACCTGACAGGCTGTGAGTTTGTGTGTGTGAACACACGGATGCTTGCTACACACAGGAAAATTGATGCACACGCTTTACCCAATCGATGCTGGCCTCTTCCCAGGATGAACAAGAAGATGCCGGGTTTTGGTTTCCGACACGCTTGTTTTAAAATCGGCTTGGAAAACACGGTTCTATAGAAAGTCTTTCTGAACAGCAGTGACATGCCGTTTCCTAGCAGTGGCCAGTGGTGAGCATGTGTCAGCCAGCCCGGCTGCCTGTAAAACCAGTGTGCACGCTGCCAGGACGGGACTGTAGAAGTACGCATCTTACAGGGGAAGCTGGGAGCAGAAGGTGTGGCTCTAATGAGTATAAAAGTGGATGCTGCCCGGTTTGGTGGTGCCCATCCATAACCCCAGTGCTAGGGGAGGAGGGTGGGGAGTGAAGGCGGGAGAATTGGGAGTTTGAGGCCAGCCTGGGCTACATAGAGAGACCTTGTTGAAATGCAATGCCCATAGTTCACCGGTGACATCTACTAAAGCATCAAAAATAACAAAGAGAAATCAGGATGACAAAAATAATAATAATAATAATCTAATTTCTTCTTGGAGGAAAAACAATTGATTTTGATGTGTATCCTCCAATTTTTTTTTAACACCTGAAATTTCCCCCACTGGCCTAACAACCTTAAAAGTTGTACATTAATCTTTCCTTGGGCCAATAAGAAAATGGTCTCACAGGATGCAACAGGAGCCAGAAGTGAGGACTAAGGGGCAAGGGGCGGGGCTAGTGCATAGCTATACCGTACGTGTATGTTAGAAACTGAATATCCCATCATCCTCTCCTATGTATAGTTGAGTTCTCAGATTTGTAAGTTTTTATACATCCTTTCATTGAATAAACATTTAATTAAATGGGCATGTGGTTTTTCTCTTGTGTATTTGCCTACCTGAAGAACACAGAAAGGGGGCATGTGGAAGCCTTGCATCAAGAGTCATTTTAAGGCCAGGTGGTGGTGGTGGTGGTGGTGGTGGCGGCGGCGGCGGCGGCGGCGGCGGCGGCGGCGGCGCGCGCCTTTAATCCCAGCGCTCAGAAGGCAGAAGCAGGCAGATCTCTGAGTTCAAGGCCAGCCTGCTCTACAGAGCAAGTTCCAGGACAGCCAGGACTGTTAAATAGAGAAAGCTTTAAAAGGAATTAAAAAAAAAAAAAAAAAAAAAAAAGAGAAAGCTTGTCTCAGAAAAACAAAAACAAAGAGTCATTCTAGCTGGATGTACGCCTGTCAGATAGACCTCGGGAAGTTCCCCCAAACATGGTGCCATTGTTAACACCAATAAAGTAGAGAGTTTTATGATTACACTGGGTCATGAATGTGTGAGACTTCTATGAGCTCCAGAAGATGTCTGGAGCAGGCTAAGGCTAACAGTGTGGGTAGATATAATCCAATCAACTGCCTTTACAAAGACGAAGAGATCGGGAGGTACTGCCTAACAATAACACAAAGCACAAGACGAACCTAGATTCTTCAACACCAAGGAGGCTATCCATCCCATCCTTTTAGTTATATTTGAATCTCTACAGAAATAAAACAGCCTTGGGAAGGATTGTGCGTTAAAAAGTTGTGCTGTGCTATGGGTTTTTCACACCTTTTTATTTATGGTCCTACGTAGTACCTGGCTCCTCCATGCTCCTTGTCAGAGATGGTACTGAACTGAATTACCTGCTGTCCAACTTCCCACTGCCCACCCCTGAAAGGATAGAAAATCTGTCAGATACTTCCCTTTGTTCAGAGGCATTTCTCTAGATCTGTGGTTCTCAACCTTCCTAATGCTACGACCCTTTAATACAGTGCCTCGTATTATAATCACCCCCAACCATAAATTTATTTTATTTTATTGCTACTGTGGTTTTTTATTTTTTGTTTGCTTGTTTTTTCGAGACAGGGTTCCTTTGTGTGTAGCCCTGGCTGTCCTGGATCTCACTCTGTAGACCAGGCAATTTTGCTACTGTTATGAATCATAATGTAAATATTTTTGAAGACAGAGGTTTACTAAATGGGTCTCAACCCACAGGTTGAGACCGCTGGTCTAAAGGCTCCTTTTCAAGGCCCCTCCTCATCACCCTACCTGTGACAGCTCTCTTATTAAGCTATCCCTCTTAATGAAGCTTCTCTCTGGGTTTTATAGAGGATCCTTTCCTAAGGGCCCATTCGTGATGTCTCTGATATGATGGGACTGTCAAAGAGATTTTCTGTGTAGCCCTGGCTATCCAGGAATTCATTCTGTAGACCAGGCTGTCCTTGAACTCAGAGATCGGCCTGCCTCTGCCTCCCAAGTGCTGGGATTAAAGGCATGCAGCATGTTCAACCATGCCCTGCCTTTCAAGGTATTTTAAAGTTTTACATTACCACAGAGGCCCCCCAACTTTGTGTGTCATAGAACTCTCCGGAAGGCTTGAGCAGAAAGATTGTTGGCCCTACTCTTAAAAGGATGTGGATGAAGCTGGGCGGTGGTGGCGCACGCCTTTAATCCCAGCACTTGGGAGGCAGAGGCAGGTGGATCATTATGTGTTCCAGCTGTCCCTGAGCTACAGAGTGAGTTCCAGGTTAGTCTGCAGTAAACTGGGACCTTGCTTAAAGAGAAGGGAGAGGGAAGGAGGAGGAAGATGAAGAGGAAAAAGAAAGAAGGCAAAGTAATAGCTGCACTAAATTTTCCAAGAAGCAAGTTGCCCTACCCTTCACACGGGTCGGGGAGAAAATAAAACAGCATCAGAGCCTGGGCTACCAAGTGAGTTCCAGGAAAGGCACAAAGCTACACAG
>CABHPP010132175.1:28662-47693 GCA_902168425.1 Peromyscus attwateri
CCAAACCCCACCCTCTCAGAAAAGCCACAGGGAGTCCAGTTCTGCACACTCTGTGGTGCATCCTCCCCTAAAGCTGCCAGCTCCCCGACCCCCACCCAAAGCATTACAACTGGGCACAGACCCAGCTTGTGGAAGAAGCGTCATTACCCCATGCCTACAGGGTATTTCAGCCCCCTCCTTTAGAAGCACCATGTGATTTCTCCCTTGTCCTCTTCCCCTGCCTCATCTCTGGGGCCTAGAGAGTCACCCGGGAGTGCTTTGCTCAAATATACCTTTTACTTTTCATTTGGCTTGATCTGGTTTACTGCGGCTGTGGAGAAACCTATTACTGGGGTACAAAAAGCCCATTACCTGCCACGGGTGTTGGGAATCAAACTCTTTTCCTCTCAAGGGCAGTACACATTCTTAACCACCAAGGCACCTTTCCAAGGCCCTAAACTAAAATGTTAAAAGTTTGGCTCAGCTGGGTATGGTGTCATACACCTTTAATCCCAGCATGGGAGGGAGAGGGACAGAGGCCATGGTGAGTTCTAGGACAGCCAGGACTACATAGTGAGACCCTGTCTCAACAGAAAAAAAAAAAAAAGAGTAAAATGAAGCTATTGTTTCCATGACATCAGTAAGATTTAGTGGGGTTTTGATGAGAAACAAAAACAAAAAACAAAAAACATGGGGGGGTGGAGAGATGGCTCAAGTGGTTAAGAGCAATGGCTGCTCTTCTAGAGGATCCGGGTTCATTTGCCACCACCCAACAAGGCAGCTCACAAGTGTCTGTAACTCCAGTTCTAGAGGATCTGACACCCTCTCACAGGGAAAACATCAGTGGACATAAAAATAAATTTAAAACAAAGAAAGAAAGAAAGAAAGGGGCTGGAGAGATGGCTCAGTGGTTAAGAGCACCGACTGCTCTTCCAGAGGTCCTGAGTTCAATTCCCAGCAACCACATGGTGGCTCACAACCACTTGCAATGAGATCTGGTGTCCTCTTCTGGCCTGCAGGGACACATGCAGGCAGAACACTGTATACATAATAAATAAATAAATCTTAAAAAAAAAAAAGAAAGAAAGAAAGAAAAAAAATAATTATCAACTAGATCTTACTCTAGTTACTAATTATTTCCAACTGAAGGTTCTGTATAAAATCAATTATCTGCCATGTAATTGCATAGGTGTGGGGCAGGGAACCAACCTTCCAGAAGGAAGTTTACCTACCCAACATCTTAGGATTCTTCCAAGTCTCCCTCTGGCTCCTGTAGGTCCTCTTCTGTCTGGGGCTTGATCTCTCTGACCGACTCTGTAGGCATTTTTCCTTCCTGAACCCCGACTTCCCAGGCATCTCCCTCCTCTGTGAGCTTTGGTCCATTGGTGTCTGGAGACTCTTTGGTTAGAATTCCCGAGGCATCGGCCTCTGCCTGGGCTGAGCTTTGGTGTTGGGGGCCATCAGCAGCATGGCCCTTTTGATCTTTGGATTCAGATGGCAGCTTCTCTACGCTTTCTCCTAATTTGGCACAATCATCACCTGGCACAGGTTTGGCTCCGTTTCCATCTCCCTTGGCCTCAAGTGGGACAATTACCTCCTCACACTGTCGGTCTTTGACACTGGTACTGTCAACTGCAAGCACATTGATCTTTTCTGACGACGTCTCGCTCACGCCTTTGGAAATATCAGAAAGGGCAAATCCCTCTTCGGCTGCAGCCATCGGTGTTTCATCATCTTGGGCGGAGACTTGATGGCGGCTTTCTTCGTTGTCCAGCATCTGTTGAGCTCCCTGGCTGTCAGCCTGCACCACGAGAACCTGTGCCTGTAAACCGGAAGCGCAGGCTTGCGGGGGCGTTTCTGTACGCGCGAACTGGTCAACAGCTGTCTGGATGATGTTCTGGACAAGCTTACTGCTCTCACTTGTGAGTTCCAAGAGCTCAGATTCAGCCTCGAGGCCTTCCTCCCTTGCTGCATTCTCCTTGCCATCAGGACCACCAACCTGCTCGTCATCTTCATCTGATCTCTGTTCCTGGGATGCGCTTATCTCTCCTTGCGGGTCAGAATGTAGGGTGTCTTCGGGAACGGGTGATATTATTCCTGGGACTGCTGACTCTGCCTGAGCCGCGGGTCCCAAGGGCACAGTGTCCTCTCCATGCTGCAGAGTCCAGTAGTCACCCTTTTCAGAGGACTTTTCTGCTGGTATTAAGGGTGCACCTGCACACTCCGGGCTTTCATCTGTTTCTGAAATCTTGACAGTGTCGGCAACCTTGCTCACAGGTCCGGCTGTTTGAGTTACTGGTGGCTCTGAGCTTTGAACCTGAACCTCTGTGCAGCCTGCTTTGTCTTGGTCTGGGAGAGACGAGCTTCCTTCAAAGCTGCTCACTGCCTTTCCCCTCTCTGAGTCGGACACGTCAACTGTCTGGATGAGCTGCGGGTGGGCTTCTTCAGGCTCAGGAGAGGCCATTGGCTGCTCATGTTCTTCACTCACTTCCTCTGGCTTTGTTTCCATTTTCTCCTTCTCAGCATCAGTTCCTGTCTCTCTCTCCTCCGGGCTAAGACTCTGCACTTCTGGACTCCCGTTTTCTTGACGTTCAGGCACCCCCATCACTTCACCATCACCTGCCACCTCGGCAATCTTTTCTCGACCGTCAGGTCCAT
Organism: Peromyscus attwateri; assembly: GCA_902168425.1. Classification (NCBI taxonomy): domain Eukaryota; kingdom Metazoa; phylum Chordata; class Mammalia; order Rodentia; family Cricetidae; genus Peromyscus; species Peromyscus attwateri. The sequence goes on from CABHPP010132175.1 coordinate 31,300, forward strand.
CGGTGTGCACGGACGCCTCCAGTCCTTCAACACACAGTTCGTCTTTGACTTTTTCACCATCCGAGTGGCCAGCCTCTTGACCCACCTTGGTCTCTGCCTGAACGGGCACTGCTTCCACAGAAAGTTCTTGCTCCATAGGTTCTGGTGCATCTCTTCCTGGTTTTTCCCCATATCCTTCCTGGGGTGGCAAACTGGGTGGTATTGAAGGTTCCTCCTTCTGAGCGGGAGCTGCCTCTACCTCTGTGGCCTGGGACTGCCTGTCTGCGGCAGTGGCTTTACTGTCCTGGCTTTCAATGGCCTCGTCTTGCTGTGTCACCTCTGGGGTGTCTGAATCCGCGAGGGGGGTGCTTCCGTTTGTCTCGCTGTCTGTCAAGGTTTCGGAAGAGTCGGGGGCTCCAGCTTGTTCCATCAGCGGCTGGGGCTCTACAGCCTGGCATGGGGTGACCCGCTCTTTCAACTCCACACCCGCGGTGACTTCGGGAACTTCCCCGAGGCTCTCTGGAGTACTCTGTACAATCTCAGGGCCCTGTGCAGAATGCTCCGCTTCGGCTCCCTGCACGGGTTCTTCCAGCACGACATCCCTCTCTTTCTCCACAGCTAGCGCTTCGGAATCCTCTTCTACCTCCTCCACCTTCTCCAGTGCTCCTGCTCTCTGTACCGCCTGGGTGGCGGGCACCTTGGACTCCCCTTTGACCTTTTCTGCAACTGCCTGGAGGACGGCTTGGGTCTGCCGCTCCTGCTCTTCTCTGTCTGGCACACCACCCTCGACCTCCTGGACCGGGGTGGCTTCCTCTGTGGTGTCGAGGGAGTCGGTTAGTTGGGAAACTGCCGACACCATGTCTGTGGTCTCCTCTGCCCCTGATGCTTCTGTGACTTCTTCAGCATGGAGAGCCTCTGTGGTTTCTGCAGCTGTCACGGCTTCCGAGGTGAATTCCACCTCGCTGGTCACTGTGTCGTCCTGGGCATCTCTGCCCTCTGGTAGGGTCTGGGCGGCCGTGGGGGTTTCTTTTGCAATGACCTCCACGGTGGACAGCGTGGCTTCTTCGTCGCGGGCGAGTTCAAGAGGCTCGGTCACGGAGGCGGAGATCCAAGAAGGAGACCGCTCTTCGGCACTGGTGACGGCCCGGGTCCCGTCAATGACGGCCACGTTCACGGTGTGAACTAGCGTCTTACTAAGCTCCTCTGACACATACACAGGCCCCTGTAGCTGGGGTCTCTCCTCCCTCTCCTGAGCTTGCTGCACTTCCAACTTCTCCCTTTCTACGGCATCATACTCGGACAGAGGCACAACAGCTGGAACATCAGGATCATCTTCATTGATTTCTGTCGGGCCCGCCTCTTCAGCGGCGGCTTGTTCTTGCTTCCCGTCTGCCCTCTTCTTCCGCCGTCCGGGAATAAATTTCTTGATGGAAACCCAAGATTCTTCTTTACTCGGTTCGACATCTGAAGCCAACGGCTCTATACCGGACTCTTCGGTTTTCTCTTCCATCTTTGACTTGGATTTTTTTCTTGGAGTGACCAATCTTTTAAACGACTCCCAGGTGGAGACACCTTCCCCTTCAGAAGGGCTTCCGGCTGGCTCGGGTGAGGAACTTCCTTGCGCCTGATCCGGTTCCTGGGTGCCGGCCGGGGCAGCATCTGTTCCAGCTTCTTTGACGGCGTCCTCCGCTCTGTGGCCATCCTCTGCCGCTGTTCTCGGCCCTCCTTCGTCATCCGAAGAGGATGCCTTCCTCGCTCTCTTCTTGGATGATCCCACGCAAATCAACGCCTCCCAAGACACGGAAGTATCCACCTTGCGCCTCGGTTCTTCGGGCTTCTGCTCGTCTCCAACCGTTTTGGCTTCTTCTTGCATTTCTGACATGGTGCTCTCCGTGGATGACAGCGTGGCACTCTTGACCTTGTCCACGTCTTCTTCCTTGTCGCTCTCGGAAGGTCTTCGGACCCGTTTCTTGGGCGTCACCATCTTTTTGAATGAGGCCCAGGGGGTGATCCCTTCCCTTTTCTTCTCGCCATCAGAAGTAGCGCCCTCCTCGGCTTCCCCTTCCTGGCGTGCTTCCGACAGCCCCCTCTCCAGGGGCGTGATCTCCTCAGGCTCTTCTGGGGAGGATGCCGAGCTGTCTCCCTTCTGCTCATCCGCGCTCTCCGGGGACTCGGTTTGAACCTGTTGCTCTCCCGGCTCTTCGTCTCCTCCGCCCCGTCGTTTCCCCTTCTGCTTCTTCCCAGAGAGCTTCTTCAAGCCCGAGCTACTGAAGAGCTTCTTCAGAGGGCTCCCCTGGACCTTCATCCTCTCCTGAGAGGACAGCATCTCCACCTCACTGACAATGCCTTCCGGGTGCTTGGGCATCATCTTCTCGTCGGGACTCAGATCCGTCAGCTGCGTATGGTCACCTCCGGAGACACACACTTCTTTGCTCTTCACCAGCTCCTCCGCAGCCTGGGCCTCCTGGGGGGCCTCCTTGGTCTCCGCTGGTTTTCCAGGGGACAGGGATTCTCCCGTTTCTTCCACGTCCCCTTTGGTCTCCTCCCCGATTTCCTGCTCCTCTGCCGTCTTCTCCACGGTACTCACGGTGCTCACGTGGACTTCTGCAACCACTTCTTGGTGGGCTTCTATTTTCTCATCAAACACTTCCGTTGCCAACGGGGCACACTTCTCCTCTGATGATCCCTCCAGGCCACCGACCTGATCTTCCAAGGGCAGCTCCACCTTCTCGTAGTCTGCGGACAACCTGGCCTCGTTCATGCCTTCAGCGGGCTCCTGCTGCTCGGAGGCTGCTGGGGCTTGCTCAGAAGGCCTTTCTTCTGTCTTTTCGTTTTCTTCTTTGTTGACTTTTTCTGCCTCTTGCTCCTTTTTCTTCTCGGACGTTTCCAGCTCATCCTCCTTCGGCTTCTTGAAGCTGGTCTTTTTGCGCCAGCCGGCCCAACCGTGAGTGAAGAATTTCTTGAAGGAAGAGGTTGTCTCGCCGCTGGCCGGGCTGGTTGGAGACTCTGCGGACTTCGTGGGTTCTTTCTCACGTTTTTCTTCTCCTTCGTCCTTGGCTTCTTCCTCAGCCACTTGGCCAGATTCAGCCTGAAGGGGAATTTCTTCTGTGCTGCTCTGTGCTTGCTTCGGGGCGCCTTCCGGCTTCTCTATGGATTGCTTCAGCTCGCTTTCTTTGGACGCTGACTCTCCGGTCTCCGTGGCGGGCTCCTGGTGGTCACCCGCTCCAACTGTGGCTTCTGGCCCTTCGCCTTCATCTTTTTTGACAGTGAGTAGCTGGACAGTATCAGACTTCTCATTTTTATCCTTTTTCACGGTGAATTTAAAGCCAACAAACTTAAATACCTTCTTAAAGCCGACATCATTAGCCTGGGACTCAGCGGGCTGTGCCATCTCTTCTGCGTTGCTTTCTGGAGCAGGGATCTGTTCGATGATTTCAGGTGTTTCCTCCTGCCCATCCTTTGTGATGTCTTCAACAACGGCAGAGTTGGCGGCCATTTCTTTAGCTCGGTCTTTTTCTCTCACATCTTCTGCCTCTCTCTGTCCAACTATTTAACAAATGAGAAGGGAGAGGGGAACTCTCATTAATACTAAGGTACAGTAGAGACTATGTGGGTGTTGTAAATGTTTAACACATGAGCAATGGCTGCTCTTTTCAAAGGACCATTAAAACTTCAAGTTCAAAGGTTCTCCACACTCGCTCTTTACCCTTCCTTGGTTATCAAGAAATTAGTTACATGGGCTGGAGAGATGGCTCAGTGGTTAACAACACTAGCAGTTTTTGTCGAGGACCTGAACTCTATTCCAAGCAACCACATGCTAACTGGGTGTAACTCCCTCTTCTGTGGGCACTGAACCCATGTTGTACACAGGTATAGAAGTAAAAATAAACCTTAAAAAGCAAACAAATGTGCTGGAGAGATGGCTCAGAGGTTAAGAGCACTGACTGCTCTTCCAGAGGTCCTGAGTTCAATTCCCAGCAACCACATGGTGGCTCACAACCATCTGTAATGAGATCTGGTGCCCTCTTCTGTGTACATAATAAATAAATAAATCTTTAAAAAAAAAAAAAGGCAAATAAACACCCCAATACGTAAATAGTAATACAAAAACAAACAAAATCCAATAAATGGGGACCAAGGAGTACTATTTAAAAAAGGGGGTGGAGAGTGGGGCTGGAGAAAAGGTCAATGGTCAAGATGGCAGCTCACAAGTGTCTGTAACTCCAGTTCCAGAGGATCCGACACCCTCACACAGACATGCATGCAGGCAAACACCAATGCACACAGAATAAAAATAAATTAATTAAAAAGAAAGTCAGGCTCGGCATGGTGACACATGACCTTCATCCCAGCACTTGAGAGGCAGAAGCAGCAGATACCTAAGAAAGAGTTCAAGGCCAGTGTGGCCTGGAGAGTGAGTCCAAAGCCAGCTAGGGGCTACATAGTGAGACCTTGTCTCCAAACAAAACACAACCAAAAGACAATGTATGTGCATGTGGTGTTACATGTGTACATGTCTGTGTGTCTGCATGCAGGATGGTACTGAGGCCTTCCTCAGTCTCTCATTTTGTTTATTTTTCACGTGTTTACTTGGTGTTGGAGGGTCCTGCCACAAAGCACATTTGGAGGTCAGAAGACAGTGTGTGGGAGATGGCCCTCTATTCCTACCATGTGAGTTCCAGTGGTGGAACTCAGTTCCTCACACATGGCAGTAAGCACCTTTGCCCGAGGAGCCATCTGACGGTCCCTCACTGAACCTGGAGGCCACCAACTTGGCTAGACTAGATGGCTAGCAAGTCCCGGGACTACTCCTGCTTCTACTTCCTTGGCTTTTTCTGCGGGTTCTGGGAATGGAGCTCAGGTCCCCATGCTTTTGTGGTGGGCGCTCTACACTAGCCTCAAGAAATATGTTTTATAGAGGAAAAGAAGTTGATAAACAGACAAAACTTTCCAGTTTGATCCATGGGGTCATTCTCTTTAGTTCATTAGTTACTTTGCAGATAGACCTCACTTAGCCCAGGCTGGTCTTGAATTTACTATGTAGCCAAGAATGACCTTGAACCTCTGTTCTCCCGCCTCTACCCCCAGGTCCTGGGATTACAAGCATGTGCCACCATGCTTATGTCTCTTTAGAATTTTAGAAGGAGTGGGGCTGGAAAGATGGCTCTGGGGTTAAGAGAACTGTTGTTCTTGCAGAGTAACAGGTTCGGGTCCCAGCACCTACATGATGGCTCACAACCATCTGTAACTCCAGCTCCAAGAGACCTGATCTCCTCAGGCCCCTGGCATGGTATAGGGTACACACACATATATGCAGGCAAAACACACACATAAAATGATAAAATAATTTGGGGGTTATATCACTGTGCTGGCTAATTTTTTTTTTCCTTCGAAACAAGGTTTCTCTGTGTAGCTTTGGTGCCTGTCCCAGAGCTCGCTCTGTAGACCAGGCTGGCCTCAAACTCACAGAGATCCACCTGGCTCTGCCTCCCGAGTGCTGGGATTAAAGGCGTGCGCTACCACCGCCTGGCTTGTGCTGACTAATTTTAACTTGACAGAACTTATATTCATCTCAGAGAAGAAAATGCCTCCATAAGATCCGGCTGTAGCAAATACCATTAACAGTTTGTGCACTGTCGTGAGCCAACAAGAGAAGGGGCAAAGGCCGGAGCATGGTTTCAAAGAGAAAATTTTAATCTGCCAGTACAAGGAGACTGTTAACAGTACACAAGGAAGAATGAGGTTGGCCAGCAACTGAGTATTTAGATCAACTTGCACAGAGCTGTATTCCATCACTGGGTTCGGCGGGCAGCTCAGGAGCAACACACCTTGAACACAGTGCTCAGCTACTGAAGCACGAAACCAATGCACCTTTGAACTATGTACAAGCCATGGGGAGAGTCTGTCGCTTTTCACGTCTATAAGCTTCAATTGAGCAAATTCCTTGTGGATAGAATGTGGGTGAGATCAAGATTCGTTTGAATGACAGGAATGTTTCCTCTGCCAGGAGACATCGGTAAGGGGTGGGAAAGGCAGACTCCGGTTTTCTGAGAATCGAGGGAAATTATTGGCATTTGGCAATCATGTGCTTAGAACAACCCCAAAAAGCAAACACAGTGATGCTCATTTCTTTTGAATACGTCAACACAGTATTGGTGCTTCAGCCGTCTGCCAAAAGGAATGCAACTCAGAACTGAAGAGCTAGGATTAGAATATAGGGTAGGCCAGTGGTTCCCAATAGGAGCCTTTTCTCTCCGGGTGACTTTGGCACTCTCCAAAGATAGTTTCCTTTGTCATAGCTGAGATGTTGAGACCTGTGTCTACTGGGTAGGAGCCAGGAATGTCATTAAACATCCTGCAGCATGCAGAAATAACCCCCACTACAAATGCTTTCCCAACCTGAACAATGCTCTGTCCAATGAGAACTATATGGCCCAATCCCATGCATGCTATTAAAATGTCATTAAAAAAAAAAAAAAAAAAGATCTGGCTGTAGGGCATTTTCTTAATTAGTGATTGATGGGGAGGGCTCAGCCTATTGTGGGTGGGGCCGTCCCTGGGCTGGTAGCCCTGGGTTCTATAAGAAAGCAGGCTGAGAAAGCCATGATGAGCAAGCCAGTAAGCAGCACCCCTCCATGGCCTCTGCATCAGCTCCTGCCTCCAGGATCCTGCCCTGTTTGAGTTCCTGCCCTGACATCCTTTGATGATGAACAGTAAGGCAAATGAGCCCTTTCCTCCCCAATTTGCTTTTTGGTCATAGTGTTTCATCTCAGCAACAGAAACCCTAACTAAGACAATCTCAATATATAAATAATGCATTATTAAGTTAGGCAGGGGATGTAGCTCTGTGGTAGTACACTTGCCTAGCACACTCCAGGCTATGAAGTCTGAGTTCCAAACCAAATAAAAAGGTCTAGGGGACTAGGAGGTTTGTTATTTGGGAAACTAAGGCGGGAAGGATTGCAAGCTAGAGGGCTATGTAGTGAGACCTCATCTCAAAAATCAAAAGATAAAGCCGGGCATGGTGGCAAATGTTTTAATCCTCCAGCACTTGGGGGAGGCAGAAGCAGGTAGATTTCTGTGAGTTCCAGGCCAGCCTAGTCTACCTAATGAGTTCCAGGACAGCCAGAGCTATATGACAGATGGACTGTCTGAAATAAATAAATAAACCAACATAATAAAAAATTTTAAAATGGTGGTAGGAAACAGTATAAGGAGCAAAAGTTGTTAAATTCATTGAGTGAAAAGTTCTCAGGAAGCATAAAGTATTGGAGTATCAACACACAGGTGATAATTTCAAAAAATTACCCTTACAATGGAGAAACCTAACAGGTGCCACCATACCCAAGTGATCAGGCTGGACATCCTTGCAAGAGGCTCTGAGTAGGCACAAGTCGGTCCCAGATTCCCAGTGAATGGAATCCAGTTGTGAGGAAATGATCAGCCACATGCACAGTGTCAACAACCAGATCTGGTGAGCACAATGTCACAGAAGGCCAAAGTCAAGCATGAAGGACTGCCTGCAAAAAAACTTCAAATGGGGCCGGGTGGTGGTGGTGGTGCACGCCTTTAATCCCAGCACTCGGGAGGCAGAGGTAGGTGGATCTCTGTGAGTTCGAGGCCAATCTGGTTTACAGAGTGAATTCCAGAACAGCCAGGACTACACAGTGAAGCCTTGTCTTGGAAAAAAAAAAGAAAGAAAGAAAGAAAGAAAGAAAGGAAGGAAGGAAGGAAGGAAGGAAGGAAGGAAGGAAGGAAGGAAAGGAAGAAGTTCAAACGGCCGGAGAAGAGGGAGAAAGAGTGTGGTAGGCTATAGATGCTCATGTTTTCTTTGTTTTTTGTTTTGTTTTGTTTTGTATTTTCTTAAGTTGGCATTTAAAAAAAAAATCATTGGGTGTAAAAAGCAAGACAACACGACATAATGAAGCTGAGGGGTGGGTGGGTAACTGCAGTAACTGGAAGAATTAGGAACATAGCAACCAGAGATCCCTCTCCCCTGCCTTTAATCAGACAGACACTCATTGGGAAAAGCCACTGAAAGGGTATTTTGGGGTCTTGGGGGGCGGGGGATGGGCAGTGAGGATGACTTAAGATTAGTTGGGGTTTATTTCTGCTAAGAGGGAGTGCAGACTTCTCTTGATCAAACAAATAACTCCATTTTAGCCTAAATCCTCTGTCCTGTCTTTCACATATCATCATCGCGGAGAAGGATTAGGTATGGAATATGTTTTAGTTGTGTTTGCCTGAGTCTAATTTCCTCTACATGACACGTACTTCTTTATCCAATAGATTAAAAAGGTCAGTCAAAACTGGCACAAAATCTATCTACTTGGAAGGCAAGGGTAGGTGGATTGGAAGTTCAGTGCCAGTGTGGGCTACATAGTAAGACTCAACATAATATCAAGGCTGGGGATGCAGACCAGTGGTAGTATGCAAAGGCACTGTGTTCCACATTTAGGACTAACAATAAGGGAGGAGGGTGCTGGGGAACTGGAATAGTTTCATCTACTATCTATGACAAGCTCCAGCGGCCCGTGGCAGTACAAGGGGATCATAGTTAATACATGTGTATTTCAAAATTGCTAAAAGAGATTTTAAGTGTTGTCACAATAACACAGTAACATCATAGTTATGCTAATTAGCTTGAGTGAATACATAATTTGTACATGGAGCCAAGATCTTGGAGTTCTTAGCCTCCAGAACCATGTGCCAAATAAATTTCTGTTTACCACTTAAAACATGAAAAAGAGGGGCTGGAGAGATGGCTCAGAGGTTCAGAGCACTTGCTGCTCTTCCAGGGGTCCTGAGTTCAATTCCCAGCAACCGCATGGTGGCTCACAACCATCTGTAATGAGATCTGGAGTCCTCTTCTGGTGTACAGGCAGAACACTGTATACATAATAAATAATAAATTTTTAAAATAAAAAACATGAAAAAGAGGGAGGGGGACAAAAATTGTACCTTGATGAAAACAGCACCATACTCCAGAAATACACACAATTATTGTTTCCTTATTGAAAATAAAAAGTTAGCTAGGCGGTGGTGGCACACACCTTCAGTTTTTTTTTTTTTTTATTTTTAGGTTTTTCGAGACAGGGTTTCTCTGTGTAGCTTTGCGCCTTTCCTGGAACTCACTCTGTAGACCAGGCTGGCCTCAAACTCACAGAGATCCGCCTGCCTCTGCCTCCCGAGTGCTGGGATAAAGGTGTGTGCTACCACCACCCGGCACACTTTCGATTTTTAAAAGCATTTGGAATAAGGAAATTGGGTTAAGTTCCCACTAAAAGTTCACACTGCTTGGAGCATTTCCATCAACTATTTCTTTTCTTTACTTTGATTTATTTGAGACAAGGTTTCACATATCCCAGGCTGGCATCCAGGTGGAGATCTTAGGACAACCTTGAACTTCTGACTGAGGTTACAAAAATACACCACTAAGTCTGTTAATGCGTTGCCGAGGATTGAACCCTGGGCTAGGCAAGCCCTCTAGCCCAATGTTCAAAAACATTCTAATGTGACCTCCTTTTATTTTTTTGAAGGTGAGTTATTGTGGACTTGTGGACTGTATTGCGTGCGTGAGTGCGTGGGTGGGTGGTGGTGGTGGTGGGGGATCCAATCAGTGACAAACTAACAAATTTTACCAGTAATCAGTAAAAGTATAAACTGAGTGTCTTGCCACAAGCCCAAGACTAACTCACCCATTGCCTCCTCTGGGTTTTTTATTTTTATGTGTATGAATATTTTGCCTGCATGTTTTGGGCACATGTCCACCACTCAGAAGAGAGAGGAATGGTTGTGCGCCACCACGTGGGTGCTGGAAACTGAACACAGGTCTTTCTCAAGAGCAAGTGTTTTTAATCACAGAGCCATCTCTCCTGGCCTCATCCCTTTCCCCCTTTTAAATCTCCATTGGAATGTTTTAGATTGAGCTAAGGGATACCAAAACAGATGCCACCAGACAACTAGCAGGACCAAACAGTTTCGTGTGTGTGTGTGTGTGTGTGTGTGTGTGTGTGTGTGTGTGTGTTTGAGACAGGGTTTCTCTGTGTAGCTTTGGAGCCTTTCCTGGATCTCGCTCTGGACCCAGGCAGGACATTGCGTTGGTGGTACAGTGGTGAGTATAGCTGCCTTCCAAACAGCTTCCTGACAGATAAAGAATGGCTAAGCAACAGGTAAGTGCAAGTCTTAACTCGTCTACAATACCCTTGTAGGTAAAATCTTAGACACTATTGTCAGAACAATCTTCCAGATGCGACTGTGGCTCACCAGCAGGGCACCCCTTTCTCCCCCCCCCCCCCCCCCCCCCCATTTGCCTGTAATGTTGGACACTCACAGTTTTGTGGGTCTCGGCCTCCACTTGCCTCCTGCCTCAACCCGGACCCCAGTCTGTACAGAACTTACAGGGAGGTTCTACTTCCAAAAAATTCGGCCTCTACTGCATAGCCAAGCTATCAAACATCTGGTGGCCCGGGGGCCTTGGGCTTATTCTTCGCAACTACCAGCCCCAAGGCCGTTTAAATCAGGTTCCAACAGGATCCAGAACTGTCCTCGTGCACCCCTGTGGCGCACACGCGCATTTGCACAGCCTACATCCTGCCCCCACGTCATGCGCTTGAACCCTCGGGGATGCCTTGACTCTATTTCTTGGCCACGAGCCGACACAGCGATGCAGCAGCCCACGCAAACAGACTCCATCGGCCTCCCTCCACGCTCTATGCTTGCCCTCTCCAGACTGGGAAGGAAGGGGTACAGTGACTTCTCCAGTCTTGGATCATTTTCCATCTCCCCCTCCGACAGCCACCTCTGTCCCTTTTCCAAGCTAGGGTACTGAAGACTGTGCCCGTCTGGCAAGTGGTTATCTGCTCTTGAAATACTACCCGTGTTAAAAATCTATGATGCTGCCGGGCGGCGGTGGCGCAAGCCTTTAATCCCAGCACTCGGGAGGCAGAGGCAGGCGGATCTCTGTGCGTTCAAGGCCAGCCTGGTCTCCAAAGCGAGTTCCAGGAAAGGCGCAAAGCTACACAGAGAAACACTGTCTCGAACCCCCCGCCCCCCCACCACATCTATGATGCTCTCATCTCCAAGTTAGACTAAGGAGGGTTTAGCATGTGCAGAAAATGACCTTCGTGGAGGCTTGGCTCGCCCCGCTCTCCAAGGCTAAGTCCACTTCAAGGGCAGGGAGCTCAGGGTTGGAAAGCAATGCGCTTGCTCTGTCCTGCCCTGCTGTGACCCTCACCCACCGTCTAGAGGGGTCGCCTTTCCCAGCCACTGCTGTGGCAGCGCTACTTACTTCCCGGGGGTGGGGGTGGGGGTCGCTACTTACAGCAGAAGTTACTCCACCAGGGCATGGTGGCGGGTGGCCGGGGACAGGGGCCCGCGTGGCCCGGCTAGCTTCTCCCGGCTGCCCCATCGCGGGACACCAACCGGGCGCGGGGCGGTCTCCGGCCACCCAGGTGGAGAGGGGCACCCCTGGGGACGGCTACCCACGTCACAGAGGCGAGGCACTGTCTGCCAGGTGACCAAGGCCAGCCCCTCCCCCCACACCAGAAGATTCTAGGATCACGTGTGGGGGCTTCGCCCCTCTGCCCTAGTACAGTCCCTGCTCTGTGTACCACCTACATTTAACCCTCAGAGTAATGGCCACAGGGTGTGGGTGTGGCTTGACTGTATAAGCATTTTCTTTATAAAAACCAACTGTAAGCCGGGCGGTGGTGGCGCACGCCTTTAATCCCAGAACTCGGGAGGCAGAGGCAGGCGGATCTCTGTGAGTTCGAGGCCAGCCTGGTCTACAGAGCAGAGTTTCAGGACAGGCTCCAAAACTACACAGAGAAACTGTCTCAAAAAAAAAACAACAAAACAAAACAAAACAACAACAACAAAAACCCCAACCAACTGCAGTGTTGGACTGAAGTGTTGGTATGTTCCAGGGCCAAGTTCTTCCCTATAGCCACATTAGACATGTAGTCTTAGAGGTTGAAGGCAGAGCCTCGAACTGCTCTAGAAGACACAAGAACTTCAAAAATGGCAACATAGGGAGAGCCCCTATAGTGAATTGGGGGGACAATTTGGCATTTATTACAGTACTAAACATACTGTTATCCTGTGAGAATGCAGTCATGATCCTTGGAACTCACAAAGATGAGTAGGAAGCTGCAGTCCACACACACACACACACACACACACACACACACACACACAAAACTATACTCGGGCACTGATTTCAGCTTCACTCATAACTGTTTATGACAGGGGATTGGCTAAGGAAGAATGAATAGGAAATAAGGGGAGTGTTAGGGATATTATACTTTCTGATACACACCCCTGACATTTCTCGAAATCTGTAGACTGTACACCATCAGGACTAAACCCATACACTGCACTCCCTTGAGTGTTGGTGTGTAGTGAGGCTCCATCACACATCCAAAATGAAGGGGGCCACTTTGGGAAAGGGATTTGACAGTGAAGACTACAAGGAGTAACTTGTACATGGAAACCTGGAATTCTGGTTAACTTTTCTATGAACCCACATTGCTCTTTAAAAGGGGGGAGGGGTCTGGAGAGATGGCTCAGCAGTTTAGAGCACTGGCTGCTCTTCTAGAGGTCCTGAGTTCAATTCCCAGCATCCACGTGGTGGCTCGCAGCGATCTATAATGGGATCTGGTGCCCTCTTGTGGTGTGCAGGCATGCATGCAGGCAGAAAATTCAAACAAACAAACAAAAAAATCCAGTACGTGTCATGCTGGAGGTTTCGTTAGCCAGTGTCTTACAGTGGGTATATGTCACTTTGGGATAACTGAAGGCTGACTTGGTGGAACCTTGAGTCAGGTGTGAAAAGGGACAGGCAGAGTTTGTCTTTTTGATTCTATCCACTTTCAAAGCATGAACCTTCCCCCTGCCCCCTGCCCCCTGCCCCGTAAGTCATTGTAATGTTTTAAACTTGTAAGAACAAGTGCTGGTACATGTCACCTCTCACATTTGGATGGAAAAGCGCTGTATGTGTAAAACAGACATCAATTAGGATAGTTTCAGTGTGAAAAGTGGGGTTTACTCATGCTTAACAGTCGTGCTTTTTAAAATAAACCAACCAAAGATGTGTACACCCCATCCACCAAGACTACCTGGCCATCATTTTGAAACAGGAGGACCAACCAATTCTACAGTGAGAAAGTTGGGGGTGGGGGAGGGGACACTCCATCACTTTTAAGGGACAAGTGTCATTGAGCACAGTGTCCTGAAAAAGTCACATATCATCACCCGATGCATTTTGGCTAAGAGTACAAAACCTAAATTGAACCAAAGGGGACAGACACCGCATAAAATAAAGGCACCAATAATAATAATAATAATAATAATAATAATAATAACAAATCACAAATAAAAAAAATTCTAGATTAGGACTGCAAAATGCCATTCTCTGAACAAGATGCAGCCACTACAATCACAAAGTCAAGCAGCTGCAGATACCTGTACTGGGTTTGCATAAGAACAGTGGAGGAAGGCTTGGGATGGAGGAAGGCTTGGGGAAAGGGGCGGGGCTATCTCTCATTGATAAACTATTTGGTGAAAAGGTTTGCTATGAATACAGAGTCAGGGAGAGGATGAATCATTGCCTTCAGGGCCTTCCACTGGTGACCCGTGGGCACTTCCAACCCAGTGCTCACACAGCACAGAGGGCCCTGGTTAAACTGAACGGGTCACCAAACAAAACCAAGTCATGAACCTGGGAAAGGCAGTGGAAGGGATAAGAGGGGGAGGTTGATAGAGATTGGCTGGAAGGGATAACAGAGAGACGTGTGAGTGTAGTGGTGGTGGAGTATCACTAGTACATTATATACATGGAGGAAACTGTCCAAGAACAAACATTGTTCCACAGGGCCGGTGAATAAAGGTGCCTGTCACCAGTCCTGATAATCTGAATTCTATCCTGGGGAGCCACATGGTAGATGGAGAAAACCAGTTCCCAAAAGTTGTCCTCTGACTTCCATTAAAGTGTAGTGGCATCCCCATGTGTGCGCGCGCGCGCGCACACACACACACACACACACACACACACACACACTGTAATTTTAAATTGCCGCGTGTTGGTGGTGCACGCCTTTAATCCTAGAACCTGAGATGCAGAGAGGCAAGGTGGATCTCTTGATAGTTCTAGGCCAGTCTGGTCTACAGAGTGCGTTCCTGTCTCATACACATACAGCTACCCTTGAATTTGAGATTCTGATGCCTGAGGCTCCTAAATGCTGGGATACAGATGAATAAGATGAAAAATATAGCTTTCCCTTCCCCTAAAGAGACAGTACTATATATAGACACAGTCACCCTGCCCAGGTACTTTCCCAGTGAGCCATTGCCCAGGCCTCAGACTGGCTTTTTTATATTTGGGCTGAAACACTATTATACCCAACCAGCTAATTAGTAAGCTGGTTGGTTATGCTCATCAAAAATTCAGATGGCTTTTAAAGTGTTTCTTTTCTCCAAAACAAATGTGCTTATTGTTTTGTGGGGCTTTTTGTTTGTTTGTAAGACGGCCTATCTATCCCAAGGTGGATATGAACTATATACCCGAAGCTGGCCTTGAACCTGTAACACTCCTGCCTCCATTTCCTAAGTGCTGGAATTACAGGCATGCATTACCATATCCAAGTTCTTAGCTGATTTTTGTGAATTCCAAAAGTCTCCAGATAGGTAATTACTGATAGGTAATCTATAGAAACAAGGATTGTTATAAAGACAATGTAAAGAGATGATCACTAACTGTGGCATAATGGTTGCACGACTCATTTTTATGTGCCTCCCCCAGTAGTTGGTTGGTCCTATCCTTTGTGGTCATATGCCGGGCTCACAGGTAGTACCATTATCCGAATCCCTGATGGAGTTTGAACAGAAGAGGGCAGTGTTGTCCAGTTAGAGCTGGCGAACTATCCGGTACAAGACCTTCAGGGCAGAACCCACATAGGCAGTCTGGGTGCACTTTCAGACTCAGCAAAATTGCAAGCTCTGCTGGTGCTCTTTAAGAAAGAAAAAGCCCCCACACTTGGAAAGCAGAGGCAGGCAGATCTCTGTGAGTTCCAGGCCAGCTTGATCTATAAAGCAAGTTCCAGGAGAGCCAGAGCTGTTACACAGGAAAAAAACCCTGTCTTGAAAAACAGAAAGAGAGAGAGAGAGAGAGAGAGAGAGAGAGAGAGAGAGAGAGAGAGAGAGAAACACCTTGACTTCCAACAAAACCTCTCCAGGGTGTTAAGGAAAGCCTACATCTCAAGTTGGTTTTCTTACTCTTAGAATCATGTAAACGCTGCAGGTCCCTTTACCCCATTTGCACCCATGTGAGCCTGGTGTGGCCTCACGTCGTCTATGTTTCCTCCCATCCTTCACCTCCAATTCCTCACTCTTTTAGCTTTCATCCGCCCACCTGTACTTGGAACATTCAAATCACCCCTATTTCCCCAGTTCTGGCTGAAAGTAAGAGATCCCCAGACCAGACATCATTCCCATCTACCTGTGAACAATCCTGTATTCACAGACAATACTTAGGAAACGAACAGAAACTTATTTTTGGCAAGATCTCATATACCCAACTCCTTATGTAGCTGAGGCTAGCCTTGCATTGCTGATCCTCCTGTCTCTACCTCCCCAAGTGCTGTGATTACAGGTTATGTACCACAGGTTCAGCTTGAGAAGCTGTTAAATGCTTTAAAGCAAAATAAAAAAGAACAGAAAAAAAAAAAAAAAAGCCCAAAGATGTAGGGATGGCAGGGAAAAGATCTAATCCAGCAAGCTTCTAATGCAGTGGTTCTCAACCTGTGGGATGAGACCCCTTTGAGGGTCACATATTGGATATCCTGCATATCAGATATTTACCTTTCAATTCATAACAGTAGCAAAATTACAGTTAGGAAGTAGCAATGAAATAATTTTATGGTTGGCGGTCACTACAACATAAAGAACTGTATTAAAGGGTCACAGCGTTAGGAAGGTTGAGAACCACTGTTCTAAAGAGAGGGAAGGGAGAAGATAGCTGATAAAAAAAAAATTTGTAAATCCCAGCACTTGGGAGGCAGAGCCAGGTGGATCTTTGTGAGTTCGAGTCCAGCCTGGTCTACAGAGTGAGCTCCAGGAAAGGCGCAAAGCTACACAGAGAAACCCTGTCTCGAAAAACAAAAAAACGAAAACAAAACAACAACAAAAAAAATTGTAAATTTAATGGAGTGGGACAGGCATGGTGCCACACTCCTTTAATCCCAGCACTCTGGAGGCAGATGGATCTCTGAGAGTTTAAGGCCAGCCTGGACTATACAGTCAATTCCAGGGCAGCCAGGGCTACATAGTGAGATCCTGTCTCCCTGTCTCTCTCTGTCTGTGTCTCTGTCTCTCTCTCTGTCTCTCTCTCTCTGTCTCTCTGTCTCTGTCTCTCTCTC
>CABHPP010132176.1:0-35027 GCA_902168425.1 Peromyscus attwateri
CCATCCTGGGGTAAGGAGCACCTGGCCAGGGTTTCATGGGTCTCTGGGTTCTGTTCCAGCTTGCTGTGTGTACCAGGGAGGCAGGGCTCTACTCCTCTCTCACGCCCGTTAGTTTCCCACCTTTTCTGGGCCTGTTCAATGCCAGCTCAGAACTGAGAGCTTGAAGAAGACAGAGTGGACCTCTGACTTCACTGGCTGCTTTACCAGCAAGGGATGAAGCCAGGTAGCTACATAAGAGCCATGCCAGAGCCCTGGGAGCCTAGTGAGGGTCTGGTCCACGGTGGAGAACTCAGGAGCTTTCAGAGGCGTGTCATTAAGCCTAGGAGAAGTGCACGGGCACAGGGACTATCCAGACTGAGCTGGCAAAATGGCGGCAGGGGCAGGAGGGAGCCGGAGATGTGTGTGAGCCTCCGAGTCCTCCAGATCTGGAAGCAGATTCCAGCTCTGTTACACTCACACTGGGCCTTGGCGAGTTCTTCCACCTCTGGACTTCCCTGAGCCTGCCAGCAAACCCAGGGGCCTTCCAACCCAGCATCCCAGCATCCTCCAGAACCTGGGGCTGAGAAAGTCTGATGGAGCACGCTGTTGCCATCCTAATCACAGGGAAGGTGAATATGCATTGAGAGTTCCAAAGGAAACAGGCCCTGATCCAAGGTTACACTAACAGATGACAGAAACAGAGGCCAGAGAAGCCTGCGGGCCACACCGACAAGCTTAGACTTGATCCCAAAAGTTACACAGATCTCGTGATAGAACCTGAACATTTTGACAGTTTCAGCAATATGGACTGGATTCCTGTCCCTTCCAGTATAGCCTTGGGCAAGCTGCATCACTTCTCTGAACTCAGTTTCTGTACCTCCGGTACAGGACTAATAATAGCGCCTGCCTCATGGGGCTGGGATGGGCTCTCAGTGAGTCAGCCCATGGGGATTGCCCACAGGAAAACCTCCTGCCCAATCACTCTGCCCATCACAGCCCAGGAAGCTCGCAGGGCCCTGTAGGGCATGGACCAACCCCCGTCACAGGAAGGAGGATCAGATGGCCGGATGGGTATGAACCCCAAGAGAGAGGCCCAGGGGACAAAGACCTGCCAATGTCTAGCTTCCTTGGTGTCTCTTTTCAAACTTCAACTAATCTAAGTCTCAGACATTTCCTGAGCACCCGGTAGAGGCTTGCACAAAGGAGCAAAAACTTTAAAGAAAGAGGAAGCAACCAGACAGACCAAGGAGAAGCCTGGAGAATTTGAAAACATAAAAACGTATCAGAGCTAGAGAGATGGCTCAGCGGATAAGAGTCTGCTGTCTTGCACATGATTCAAGTTCAATTCCCAGCATCTATGTTGGGTGGTTCACAACTGCATGTACCCCTAGAGCCAGGGGATCCAACACCCTTTTCTGGCTTTTTTGGGCACCAGTATACACACACATACACACACACACACACACACACACACACACACACACACACACAAATGAATAAATCTTCAAGAACATTTATGTGTTGCTGATCAAACCTATCATAGTAAGACAAAAATGCAAGTGATAAATCTCCACTAACTGGTAAATGGTAAGGAAAATGTGGGGTAAACACACAACGGACTATCACTCAGCTGTAAAGAAAAACAAGGGACCCACAGGAAGTTCCACATGTGGGAGAAATGGTGCAGGACCAGGAGGGGACCAGATCTGACTGAGGACCAGGTCCACAGATACGTGGGGAGTTCCACCACTCAGTGAAAGCTGCAGACCCAGGCAGAAGTCCTGAGCTGACACAGGACAAGACCTGACCCCCAGAGGGACTAGTGACAGGATCTATGGCCCTGAACACCAGACCCACAGAGGGAAACAACACCTCAGTCCTACTGCGACTTAGTTCTCTCCCGAACATTGCAAATGCCACCACTGAAGAAAAAGGAAGACTTGAATTTATACAAAATACAAGAAAAAAAAGAACTCAACCAATAAACTAGCTTCAGATGGATGGGCAAGTTCCAGCACAGAAACCTAAACAACACAAAAAACAGTAATGACACATCTTTCTCAAAGATCACTAAACCCATAGCAAGGTCCCCGATAAGAACAATTTGAAAGAACTTCCAGACAAATAATTTTAAAGAATAATTATAATTACATTCAAACAACCTAAAGAAGGCATGGATGTATTCCAAGAGAACAAATGCAAAGAGCTGGATAAAATAAGGAAGTCAATCCAAGATGTAGAAATTGAATTCAAGAGAAAGATAGAATTGCTGAAGAAAAACCAAGCTGAAATTATGTTGGAAATTAAAAACTCAATAAGCCAAAATAAAAGCTCAGCAGACAGCCTCAGCAACAGAATGCATCATGGGAATGATCATGAGCTCAATGCATCAGAGCACTGAGGCTGGAAGAGAAGGAGTTAGACCTGAACCATCCCGTAAAGATCAGTGATAAAGAAAGAAAAACACAAACAGAACGCGAGAGGCCCCTGGAGAAGAACCCGGGAAAGACCGAATCTTCGAATTATGAGCATAGAAGAAAGAGAACACCGCACTAACGGCATAGAAAATATTTACAGTAAAACCAAAGAAGAAAAGTTGCCAAACAGAGAGAGAGGGGTGCCAGCCCTGTTCCCAGAGCAACGAAGAGACAGGGTGAGAGAAGAAACTCCCGCAACTAGCACACTAAAATTAAGACAAATGAAAGGTATTGGAAGCTGCAAGAGAGAAGAGTCGAGTCATTTGTGAAGCCAGGCCCATCAGAGTAAAGCCTGATTATTAGTGTGGAAACAGTAAAGCCAGAGGAGCCTGGGAAGGTGGGTTAGACACTTTGAAAGACCACGACTGCCAATCCAGACAACTACACCCAGAAAACAGCACGAAGAACTAGCAAGATAGGGCTAAAGAATAGCTTGTGTTTGGGGACACCTGCCGCTCACAGTTCAAATCCCAGCACCCATATCAGACAGCTGCCCACTGCCTGTACCTCTACCGCAGGAAGATCTAAGCCCTCTACTGGCCTCCACAGGCACCCACACAGATGTGCACACACATGCACACAGACACGTACATGTAAATAAATAAAAAGGATACATATTTTAAAAAAGAGTTAATGAAGCAAATAGCTGGTCCTTTGAGAAAATAAACAAAATTGACAAATCCTTAGCCAAATTAACTAACAGGAGTAAAAGACCCAAATTAATAACATTAAAGATTAAAAGGGAGATATTATAAAAGACATCAACGAAATTCAGAGAATCATGAGGATATACTTAAAAATATATACTCTGCCAAGTTGGAAAACTTATAAAAATGGATTAATTTCGGACATACCAAAATAAGACCAAGAGGAAATGAATAATCTAAGCAGACCTATTACCACCAATGAGATTGGAGCAGTAACAGAAGGCCTCCCGACTAAAAGAAACATTGGGCGGCAGTGGCCCACGCCAGGTGGATCTCTGTGAGTTCAAGGCCAGCCTGGCCTACAGAGTGAGATCCAGGACAGACACCAAAACTACCCAGAGAAACCCTGTCTCGAAACCACCACCCCCCCCAAAAAAAAAAGAAAAGAAAAAAGAAACCCAGGAACAGGTGGAGCCACTGCCGAACGCTACCAGAACTTCAATAAGAACTAATATCAATCCTGCTCAAATTATTTCATACAATAGAAAAGGAAAGAAGCTTCCAGACTCCTTATGAAGCCAGTATTACTCTGATGCCAAAACCAGATAAAGACAAAATGAAAATTATAGAAAAAACTCCCTGGTGAACATAGATGTAAAAATCCTAAATAAAAAAACCCATAAACCAAATTCAGAATCACATCAAAAAGATTATCCACAGGGCTGGAGAGATGGCTCTCCAGCTAAGAACCCTGGCTGCTCTTCCAGAGGACAGGGGTTAGATTCCCAGCACCGACATGGCAACTCACCTCTGTAACTTCAGTTCCAGGGAATCCAATGCCCAATTTGGGACTCTGTGGGTACTGGGCACAAATATTCATGCAGGCAAACATCCACACACATAAAATAACTTTAATTTTAAAAACAACAGCATGAGCAACAGCATGCATCCAGTGATGCAGGAATGATTCAACACAAGAAAATCAATAAATGTAATTCATTGCATAAATGGATTAAATGACAGAAATCATATGATCATCTCAATAGACATAAAAAAAGGTCTTTGGCAAAATCCAACATCCCTTCATGATAAAAGTCACAGAGAGGCTAGAGGCGGAAGAAGTACACCTCAATATAATAAAAGACACATGCCAAACATATGCCAACATCACAGTAAGCGGAGAAAAATACGACACATCCCCACTAAGACCAGGAGCAAGACAAGATGTCCACTGTTCTTCAATAGAGTGTTTGAGCCTCAGCTAGAGCAACAGCAAGAAAAGGAAATATAAGATATATAAACAGGAAGGAAGAAGCAAAACTCTTCCTGTCTGCAGATATATTATATACATAAGAAAAAAAACTCTGAGAGCTAATAAACATGTTCAGCGAAGAAGCAGGATACAAAATCAACACAAAAAGATCCTACATGCCAATAATAGACTAAAAAAGAAATCAGAGAAAAATCCCACTCTCAATAGTCACAAAAACAAATGAATAGATAAATAAATTACCTGAGAATAAATCTAACCAAGGACATGAAAGACCTCTATGATGAAAATACTAAGGAAGAAATTAAGGAAGACAATAGAGCATCCATTCCATGCTTAAGGATTGGAAGAAATGTTGTGAAAATGACCACCCTACCAAAAGCACTCTACAGATTCAATGTGATGCAAATAAAAATTCTAATGCCATTCTTCACAGACATAAAAAACACAATTCAAAAATCTGCATAGAAGCACAAAACCCTAAAGACTACTGTGGGAGATGTCACAGCATCTGATCAAATTACACTACAGAACCATAGTCATAAAAACAGCATGGTACTGCACAAACACAGACACATAGATCAGTGGAATAGACTTAAGGACTCAGATATAAATCCACACAACTACAGACACCTAGTTTTTGGACAAAGATATCAAAAGTACACAGTGGATTTCAATGTGCAGAAAAGTGAACTCCATCCTCATTTTTCACCCTGAACAAAACTCAACTTGAAATGGGTCAAAGCCCTCAGCTTAAGACCTCATAGCCTGAAACTGCCAGAGGGGAAGTCAAGGGATGCTCTTTACCTACCGGCCTAGGAGGAACTTTCTGCACAGGCTGTAAGACCAGCAATATCGCGGCATCTCTTGAGGCTAAAAGGCTTCTGTAGCAAAAGGAACTGCCAGTCACATGAAGAGGCAGCCCACAGGATGAAGAAAATGTTTCCAGCTATGCATTTGATTGTATTATTTTTGAGACAGAGTCTCTCTATGTAGCCCTGGCTAGCCTGGAACTCCCTATGTAAACCAGGCTGGACTCAGACCTGCCTGCCTTTTCAGAGGCAGAGGATTTGTGTCTAGAATAAAGAATTCAAAAAAACTAAACATTAAGAAAAGAAACAACCCAATGAAAAAACAGGCTAGCCAGGTGTGTTGTCCATATTTTTAATCCCAGCACTGGGAGGCAAAGGCAGGAAGATCTCTATGAGTTCAGGGCTAGCCTGGTCTACTAGCAGTTCCAGGGCAGCCTGGACTGGACTGTATAGAGAGACTCTTTCTTAAAACAACAAAAGCAAAAAAAAAAATGGCCAAGGAACTGAACAAAAAATTTTCAAAAGGATAAGAAATACACATGGCTAGGAAACACTTTAAAAAGTACTCAACCTTCTTAGTAAGGCAGCAGGAAAATGCAAACTTAAATTACTTTAAGATTCCAGAATGGCCATCATCGGGAATCCAAAAGACAAAAAATGCTGGTGTGGATGTGGAGAAAGGAGAACTTTTTCCACTGTAGTCTCCAATACACAACTAGTGGGAACTAGTAGAACCACTCTGGGAATCATCCTAGAAGGTTTTCAGAAACCAGGAAATAAAACTGTCATATGACCCAGCTATGCCTCTCTAGACACACACCCAAAGGACTCTCTATCCTACCACAGAGACATTTGCACGTTCATGATCACTGCTGCTCTGTTTACAGCAGCTAGGAAATGGAGTCAGCCTAGATGTCCATCACCAGGTGGGTGGATAAGAAAAATGTGTTACATGTGCACAGTGGAATATTACCTGGCTGTAAAGACAGACGAAACCACGGAAGTTTCAGGGAAAGGGGTGGAACTGTGGAAAATTATACTGGATGAGGTAACTGTGGCACAGAAAGACAAACGTGTGCTTTCTCTCATACTCGGATCTTAAATCTCTTGTTCTGTGTGTTTGACTTGAAGCACAAGCCAGGAAACTGGGAAGGAGCCCTTGATGGGAGCACAGTCAGGAAGGGAGATGGGAGATCATGGGTAGATGAAAGCAAAGAGGTGGAGGCTGGAGGCTTAAGTGGGGAGGGGTAGGAGAGTATGAGGAAACCAGGGGTGCAGAGGAAGACCAGCCAAGGGAAAGACGCATGAATAACCACACAGAAACCTGCCGTCTTATAACCCAACTGAAAAAATCATCAGAGGGATAGTAGAAAACTCGTGAAACGAAAGAGGAGATGGGGATTGAAGGACTAAGCCAGGATAGGGGTGAGAAAATGGAGGAGAGAGGGTTAACCCTAAGAATGTATGAAATAGCCGGGCGGTGGTGGCGCACGCCTTTAATCCCAGCACTCGGGAGGCAGAGCCAGGCGGATCTCTGTGAGTTCGAGGCCAGCCTGGGCTACCAAGTGAGTTCCAGGAAAGGCGCAAAGCTACACCAAGAAACCCTGTCTCGAAAAAAGAAAAAAAAATGTATGAAATAGCCACGTGAAAACCCACTATTAGTAAGCTAATTTCAAAACACAACTTAAAAAAGAGTTCAAGTGGAATTACCCTGCATGGGTAGAAATGTGCAAGGTAGCTCCCTAGGAGTTATTGGTTGGGAAGGCCCCACAGGTCTTCAAAAGAACACAGCCTAGCTGGGCACCATGGTGCACACCTTTAATCTCAACAAAGGCAGGCAGATCTCTGGGAGTTTGAGGCCAGCCTGGTCTACACAGTGAGTTCTAGGCTAGCCAAGGGCTACATAGTGGGACCCTATTTCAAAACAAACAAACAAACAAACCCACAAGCTATTGCCATGGCTCTTGGTTATCTCCATAACTACATAGTAAGAAACCACACACTTTGGCTGCAGGGCATAGAGAAACCAACCTTAAACTGACCCGGAAACTTCCTCCCTGCTGGCCAGCTTTCACAGGGCTATAAGGTACTATGCAGGTGTGGGAGAGGGAAAGATATTAATGGTCTTACCAGGTCTTACCTTGTGTGATGCAATACCAACCTTCCCAGCAAGATGTGCCCACTGCCGCAGTAGTGGTACAACTGTTATGGGGTAACTAATCATTTTCTGATGGGATCTGAGGCTGCTCCACAGGAGGGGATTTCATGCCTGGAACTGAAATCCTGGTCAAAAGTCCATAGCTCAGAAGGTCATGGACCCTAGGGGAGAACCTGCTATTGTTATTTTGTTATATTGCTAAATGGCCATGCTGTCAAATTGCTTTCTAGTTATGTTTCTACATATGGACCTGCACTTCTCTCAGTCTTGGTCAGAGAAACTTCATTATGCAGTGGGCAGCCGTCACTGCAGAGATCAGTAACTGGTCACAGTGTCAAGAATAAAAAACAGAGTGTTCAACCCTCTGAAACTGTAAGCCCAATAAACTTCTCTCAGCTGCCTTGGTCATGGCGTCTTTTCCCAGCAACAGAAAAGTAACTAAGACAGTAAGTAATTGTGATTGCTCAGCTGTGGATGGGATGTCTATGTCAACCTCCCTCATCCAAGGCTCAGGAAACTTTGTCCAAGAGTAGGCAGAAAGCATGGAAGAGCCAAAGGATGGAGAGGAGTTCTGTAAAATGCTGTCCTTACGACATGACATGGCTGATGCTCACAGCTGCTGAGGGGTCGAGAGTCACTTGGTGGAGATATGTCTGCTAGTAGGTTGTCCATCTCCAGTGTGTACATGGGCAACACTAACTGGACTAGAGGGATGGTCAATAACAAGGATGATGATGACGACGATGATGGTGGTGATGATGATAACGAAGAATAGAAGACAAGAAGTTGGGAGGGAGGGGTAAATACAATCAAAGTACATCATATACATGCACCAAGTCTTCAAAGCATGAATGCTAAATACTCCTTTTTTAAGAAATGATTTGTGTGCTCAGTAGATAGAGTGCACGGAGTTGGGGCCCAGATACCAGTAAGGCTCACATGATTTGCAGTGTCTCAAAACCCACATGACACCGTCTCCAAGAGGCCCTTCACAGCACAATGCCCTTCTCTGCTGGTCAGAGCTCAGTGAATCCTTCAGACTCAGAGATGCCTCCTCCTCCTCGCAGTCTTCCAAGGTTTCCCAGCTCACCTGCTACCCTTCCAAAGCACCCTGCACGTCTCTCAGGCCCTTGTACTCTGGGCCTTGCTTCTGCTCAGGATATCAGAAAGTTCCAGGTGGGTGGCCAAGCAGGCTTGAGAGAGGAAGAAATAAGGCAGAGACACATGAGAAGTGGGCAGACCAGACAGAGGCCCTGAGGCTGAGCGGTGGCCTGGTGTGTCCCAGGCATCTGAAGGGTAGCAGCCAAAGTTGAGCATGCTGGAGAGACAGGAGGGAAGCTAACAGCACAAATGACAACAGGGTGAGGAGGCAGTGGCCCAGGTGGGGCAGTCTCGCCCAGTGACAGAGCTTGCTGGCTTCCCTGTCTTCACGGCCAAAAGCAATTAATACTCCTTGTCCCAGAGCGACACGTGAGATGGCTGCTTCCTCCTCCTCCCTTGTCATGTACTCACTTCCCTATCCAAGGCCCTTTCGTCTCTGTTCCTCACTCCCACAGGTCCTTCAACACCCAGCCCCGTCACTAGGGAACTCTGTCACGAGGACCAGGCCAGCCTAAGTTTCTGAAGCTACTATACCAGGCCAGGGCCTCCCCTGGGGATGCGGCCTGAGCCTGACTCCCCTGAGGGGCCCCAACATAAGGCCTGGGAGGCAAAAGGTGGGGTTAGGAAGGTGGACTCTGTCCTATGCCAATAATGCCGCTGAGGGTTACATTTAACACAGCGGCAGAATTCTTCTCATGCCACATTCTTTCCATGCCCACTGTCCAGCCTCGGGGCATCTGGCTATCTGGCTGTCCACTTCCACAGATACTCTATTCCCACACTCTCATCTTCAGACATGTCTGCCTGGTCTCTAGAACACCCTCACCCACGCCTGGAATTACTCAGATTCTTCTTCCATACCGTTAGCTGACCTCCTGAGGAACCAAGAGTAAGGAGAAATGTCCTCCAAGGTCAATTTAAGCATGCCTAGCACCAAGTTTTCCTCCACTTTAATCCTTACACACACACACACACACACACACACACACACACGCACATGGCTACCTGGTGTGGTGGTTAATCCTGTCAACTTCACTGGTTTTAGAATCACCATGGAAACACACCTCTGGGTGTGTCCAGATGTTTCTAGAAACGTTTGGTTGAAGAGGGAAGACCCACACTGAATGAATGCAGCAGCATCCCACTGGCTGGGTCCTAGACTAGGTAAGAGGAGAAAGCAAACTGCAGGCCAGCATACACCTCTCTGCTTCCTGACGACCCGGTGGGACCATCTCACACTCCCGCCACCGCCCCCTCCTGCCATGATGGTCTGTATTCTCCCACTGTGAACACTTCCTCCTCCAAGTTGCCCTTGACAGCCAATTTGTCATGGCACCAAGAAAAGTAACTAATTCACCTGAGTACACCCAGTCAGGATCTCTCTGTCGCTCTGCCTCCAAGCCCTGAGGACAAAGGACAGAAAAGTGTGTGGCCCCGTCTGTGGTGGATGGGGGAGCCCTTCCCATAGCTCCCTCTTGGCCCCAGCACTGATAGCTGAGGCAGCGCCAGGCAGTTCCTATCCCCACCTACAGACACCATTTCAATAAGGATCCCACTGCTTCTAGTTACCTTTGTAGCTGAATAAGTGGACGGCAAATGCACCCCGCTGGTGAACAGTGCCCCACACTGCTACAGGCAAAGGGTCGGGACCAAAGAAAATCCATGAGCCCACAGGGCAGTCTGGGAACCCACGTCTGTCCCGTTGGCTCATCCCTTCACCTGTTGACCCTGAAGACATGTTTTTGAGCGCTAGACCTACACAGGGTGTACCAAGAATAGAGTGAAAGGTTCCTCTTGATGTTTGGAGGTGGGGGTGTGTCCAGAATAAAGCCATCAGTGCACAAGACAAGGCTTCAGGAGGTGCTCGATGGCCACCCAGGGTGGAGAGAGCCAGGATTATGAGACAGGAAGTGGGGCTCCAGGCAGACGGTAAAGCGAACAAGGGCTCTGAGGCGAAGGTGGGCTGCACAGCACGAGGAAGAGCGAGGGTGGGACGGAGGTTAGGGGCCCCTTGGGAGGGCAGCTGGGTGCCCTGCCTTTGGACACATGAACCATCCTCAGTCGCCCAGATCAAATCCACAGTTGGGGTCCAGCTTGCTCACCTCCACCTCAGAGTCCTTCCCAGAGGCAAGGAAGGGGTGTCAACAGCACTTTGTCTAGTCGCGGTATGGGGCTGCTCTTGATGGCTGAGTTAAAAATGAGACTCGGGAACCTCACCCCTCCCAGGTGAAAAGGGGGTCCCCCCCATGATGTTCTAACTTCACATCTACCTGTCACCCAGCTTCTTGACACTACTGTGCTTTCTAACCCCAATGAAGTGATTCTGTGCATCAATCAGAGAGCAACGCATGCCACCACCCTTTTACAGAGACGGGAACCCAGCTCAGAGAGGGCAAGCACCATGCCCACAGCCAGCCAGCTGGTCAGTCCTTGGCATGGCAAGGGCAGGGATTTGGGGCTCCAGAGCTGCAAGTACAGAGGCGCAGAGTCACTGGCAGAAATCCTGGTCACAGGCTTGGCTTAGTACCACATCCTACAGGAAGCCTTCTCGGACTGTGTACCTCTCAGCAAGGGCCTGGGTAGCTAACTGATGCCATGAGAAGGCAGAGGCTGCCAAGCACCTGAGTTGGTGCCTCGGGACCTGGTGTCCACCCCCTGCTGCCCCAGCCCATAAGCACAGAGTTCAAGGAAGTGGTCAATCTGTGGGGAGCAGGGGTTTCACCAGCAGGTCTCAGTCGTGAGAGCCCCGGCAAAAGCCTGCTCCTGCTCGGCTCAGGAGAGTGAGAGCTTCACTCTTCACGACTGCCTGGGCCTCCCAGCAGCCTCGAGAGCCACTCCAAAAGGGAAAGCTCCATCCAGAGAGAGGCACCCGAGCACTAGGCAGGCTAGTCATTTCATAGCCAGGCTAGGCATCTGGGTGAAGTCACCAAGGCACACTGCTGGAGCAGCTAGTGAGGCCCGCACGTAAGTCTGCTTTCCTACCAGCTCCACCTTCTGGGAAGATACTAGGCTTGGGGCGGGGGCTCTTTCTATATCTGCTCCTGGTTGTATCCTGCTGTAGCCTGCTGTAGCCTGCTCACTTCCACCTCAAAGGCAGAATCTATGTGATTAACCTTTGCCACCTCAGTGTTCACATCTTTAAAATGGGCATATTGCCTCCTTACCACAGCAGTTGGAGGATTAATGGCATTGCTCTGTGCTCAGTGCCTAGAGCAGATTTGAGAGCTCAGCAGGCAGCATACGCAGGGCTCACACCACCGCTGATCTATGTGGCATCTTTTTTTTTTTTCCCGAGACAGGGTTTCTCTGTGTAGCTTTGAGCCTTTCCTGGAACTCACTCTGTAGCCCAGGCTGGCCTCGAACTCACAAAGATCCACCTGCCTCTGCCTCCTGAGCGCTGGGATTAAAGGCGTGCGCCACCACCGCCCAGCTATATGTGGCATCTTTACTGACGTATAGCCTGAGGCATGGTGCATGCTCTTCTGGAACATTCCCCAAGATCAGGACAAGGGCTTGAGCGCAAGAAGTTTATTCAGGAGTTGGCTGGGAAGCATCCACAGGGAATTTGAGCCAGGAGAGGATGGCAGCATGGTCCATGGCCCCAAGAGGGCACCAGACGCCAGGCCTAGGAAGACCCTCGGAGGACCTCCAGGGTGCCGAAGGTGTCAGGGGCTGTGATCCGGCCGAATTCCAAGTACTGTGAGCTGCCACAAGCCAGCACACTCACCCCCACAGCTGTGCACACAGGCAGCTGCGGTGCTGGAAGGGGTGCAGGGTGGAGCCCAGGAAATATTTGGCACAGCTGGCCAACAGCTCTTGCCTCATACAGAGGTCAACATGTCTGTGGGCGGCTGTCACCGTGTGTGCAGTGTGTCTGTGTTCCTGTGTGCGTGCCTTCCGGAGAGCAGATCTGGTCACACCGGCGGTGCTGTGCACACCGGGACTCTGTGTCTGCTCTTGCACGTGTGTGTACACAGGCATGGACACACACACACACACACACACACACACACACACACACCTTGTTCAGGGTTAGGCAGTAGGGCGGATGCACACACCCAACCTAAGCAATGCTGCAGGGTGGGAGAGATGGTCTGGTCACCATGGCAACGGGCAGTATCTAGCTAGTCTGGGACAGCTTTGGTTCAAAAGAAAAAAGAAAAAAAAAATCCAAGCATTGAATGAGGCAGCATGAAGAAAAGGAATTGGGGGTAGGGGTGTCCTCCCGGCAGCCCCAGGCCAAGTGGGCCTCGCTGAGTCCCTGGGTATAGAGTCCTGTCAGAGGCTTGGGAAGCCCACTCAGGGGATAGCCAACAGAGGAAAGTGCCCTAGGGTGATGCTGCTGGAGGTGAGGGGGGGACATGCTCCCAGGGTTACTGAGCCTCGGAAGGCAGTTGGCACTCTGTAAACACAGGCATGCTGGGCCATGCCTACACAAAAGTCACCAGCTCTGACAATTAACGCACTAATTGCGCATGCTGTCCACAGCCAGTGCATTAGCCCAGATCATGTGGTGATTTATTCAAGAGCTTCCATCTCCTGTCTGTCCCCCGCTCAGTCGTAGCCTCAGCTGCCTCTTCTGGGTGAGGAGGCTGGGACAGACGCAGACACTTCCCTGGCCTTGCTTTAAAACCCTGCATGCTGTTTATGTTCCATCAGATAAGAGTGCTCAGGATGAGACCCGCCACCGACGAGCCACTCCCTGCAGACAGTGGCAGCTGTAACCTCCAGTCTTGCAGCGACAGCTGGGAAATGCCTCTTCTTGTGTCTGAGGGAACTGGGGTTCAGAGGTGGTCCCTGCCCAAGAGCCCATGGTTGGAATCTTCAACACAATAACAGAAATTTCCCCAGGCTGCTACCCTCTGTGCAGAGCATGGCCCACAGGGGAGAGTCTGCTGTTAACCTCACCTGATAAAGAGGAAACTGCTGTTCGGAGACGTCAAAGGACTCATCCAGGGCTAGAGAGCCCCAAAGAGACAGAGCAGTGGCTTTAGAGTCAGGGTCCTGAAGACCCCATCATTCAGCCTCTCTAGCTCGGTTCTGAGTAGTCCTGTGGGGTTGGCACCATTATAATACTTTAAAGATGGGGAAACGGAAGCTCAGAGAACTAGA
This sequence comes from Peromyscus attwateri, assembly GCA_902168425.1. Taxonomy (NCBI): domain Eukaryota; kingdom Metazoa; phylum Chordata; class Mammalia; order Rodentia; family Cricetidae; genus Peromyscus; species Peromyscus attwateri. The sequence goes on from CABHPP010132176.1 coordinate 13,557, forward strand.
GAGAGACTTTGCTTGGGATCACACAGCTAGGAAAGGAAGTAGACATGTGATTTTGATGGACAATGTGCTCCCATTCAGGCCCTGGGTAACCCCCTGAACTGTGACACCAGGACTAGAGTCTCCAAAACACCTGCCTGCAGAATCTAGGAAGCTGCTCCAGAGGAACTGAGAATGACTCAGGATAGTCAGTCCCCACTGCTGCCTGAGCCACAACCAGGGACAGTGGCCTCCCCTGTGAAGTCACCTGCCTCTATGTACAGTTTATCCACCAGCCCTGGAGGAAGACAGGACAAGTGGGAAGGACCCATGAATCAGAGCAGCAACCTCGGATGGAAATCACAGTGACCATCCTCAAAAACAGGGCCCCTCACTCAGGCCAGCACAGACTCTGCACATCAACATTAGCTTAGGGGCATTCTGAGCACCCCGCCCCCCACATGTTCTCTAGAGCATCCTGCTGGCTTTTCTGGAGACCAGTGGGAATGCCTGGCCACTCTCACAGGGCTAGAGTGGCCTTGCCTGTGAGGACTAACTCCCCTGTGAGGGCTGAGGCAGCCATAAGAACTAACCATCATGTACACTGTTCACAGAGCAGGAGGCAGGCTTTGAAGATCAACCCTGGAACTCCCTGGCTGTGTAGTCTTAGGTCCCCAGACGCCTTCTCTGAGCCTGTGTTCCTGGTGTCTGCTGAAAATTTCTCCCAGGGACCTGACAGAGAGAAGTCTGAGTTTTGCAGCCCACATTAGGGCAGTGGGCACCTCTGAGGGCTCTACCTCCCAGGGCTCTAGAGCAGCTACAAGCCAGGCCTGGCATAGACCTGGGTACAACAGTAGGCATCTGGGGCTGGCTACTTAGGCCCACAGCCTAACTGTTCCTGTGCCACACAGCAAGAGAGGGCAGACCGCACTCTGGAGATGGTCTTACCCACTCCATAGAGCAGTTTCAACCACTCCCCAGCCTCCACCAGACCCCAAATGCTCTCTTCCTCTTTGGGCTAGTTCCCAGCTTTTGCTCCAAGCTCTGCCTTTTGGTCATGGTAAGATCTTGGGCAGGTCATTGTACTTTCCTGCCTCTGCTTCCCCACCTGTAACAAACGGCAATTGGCCATGACTGTAGTGAGGACCGCCAGGTTCCTAAGTTTAGTGTTGAGCCTGGCGTAGAGAAATATCTCCATCTTTACCCCAGTTACCATCATTTCTGTCTGCACACTGGGGACACATACTTTGCTGCAGGCCTAACAGTGTAAAAAGTTTCTGGAGAAACAGATGGACGTTTTCTGGCGGCTCCCCCTTGACAACACAAGCTCCCACAGCACACACCTCCTGGCTCTTGCTGGGCCATCCCTCCCAGAATGTCCACAGCCAGCCCACAGTCTTCACCCTTCCCACCATTCAGCCTCCAGCTGAGCTTCTGGTACTGACTCCTTAGTCACCAGCACAGTGAAGGCACAGCAGGGGCTCCCTGAAGGCTTGCAAAACAATAATCTAGAGATTGTCCCAATTCCCCCACCAAAGCCTTAACGAGCAGTGTGATCCCAGAGGTGAGGCAGAGACAAGCCGATCTCTGTGAGTTGGAGGCCAGTCTGGTTTACAGAGCGAGTTCCAGGACAGCCAGGGCTGCACAGAGAAACCCTGTCTTGAAAAACCAAACAAAAAAAAAGCAGGATGAGACAGACATCATACTTTTACAAACAAGAAAACTGGTTATGAGGAAACGCCTGCAGATACTGGAGAGCTGGAATAGACTACAGCCCCATCCTCAGCCCCTTCTCTACCCCAGCACGGTAAGCAGGGCAGCAAAGGTCATCATTGGTCACTAGCAGTGCCCACACTGAGGATGGTAATCCTGAGCTTGGAGAAACTACATTCCAGGGATCAAGGGCTTCAGTGAAGCCCTGGGAGACTGTCCTCTGACTAAGGTCCCATTGTTCAATGTGGGAGTAGAGACAGATCCAGAAACTAAACTGTATACCCCCAGCCACTGTGGCCTCACCTATGAGGTGAGTTCTGAAGGATGTGGTTGTTCAGGCCCAGTGCCTTGAACAGAACAATACTCAGCCATCAGCTGTGAAATGACAAGGTAGAGGCACCTCACAGCCCATGTCCACCAGATCCCATTGAACCCCACAGGGGCACTATAGTCCTGGGGCTAGATTAACGACCAGTGGACAGTACTGGGTCTGTAAGAAAAACTCTGGAGCAAAGGGAAGAACTTGAACAAAGAAGGAACCGCTGAGGCTATGAAAGTAGAAAAGGCCCATGAAAGAAGAGGCTCCTATTCAGGGGAACCTGAGTTCCAGGAGAGGTGTGTGACAGGAAAGGCCATGTTCAGGGAGAGACCACAGTCAGGGAGGATGCTGAGGATGATGGAGATAAACAACGCTAGTCCTGGGGTATAACCAACCATGGGAGCAATTTGTGGGCCCTGAACCTGGGCTCTGAGGGATGGATCCTTCAACCCTGGCTCAAGAGAACACCAGAGGCCCCAGAAACTCCTTTAAGCCTCTGGGAGCCTGTGTCCTCCTAGGGATAGGAAGAGAGTCCCAGCATCCTTCAGGGTTGTGATGCAGACGCAAGGTGTCAGCACACCAACTTCTAGACAGTGCAGGCTTCCACTCTGCAGGTTTCTGAGCCCAGAAGACCGGGGTATAGCTGGGGTAGAAATGAGCTGGGAAGCCTGGACACTGGAGACAGCAGGTGCAGACTCGCAGAGAAGACACAAAAGGCTGCAGAGACCTATGGACTTGGGGTTATAGGCCTGGTCTCAGAGGAACAGCTCTGTCCAAAGAGTGGGCTACCACAGCAGGGCAGAAGTTATATAGGGTCAGAAAGCCAGGGGAGTGGTGCCTTGGATTCATAAGCACTGGCCACACTACCTTCTCCTCCTGTCTGTGCATACAGCACCCTACCCTCCCAGCCTCCTAAGTTCAGATGCATTGATGTGTAGTCACAGCACCCACCCTAGTCACAGCACCCACAGCTCACACCACCGTCAAGCCCTCCACTTGTGTCCATCTACATCTATGCCCACCACACAGTGTCAGCCATGTAGGGAGCCTGACCCGATTAGCACTGCCTATCTCAGGCCGCCACCATCTAAGTTCACTGATGTGAGGTCCCCCACTTGAGGCTGCCGGATTGTGAAGAAGGCATAGTTCAGAGGCCGTCCTCCCAACCCACGTCAGCACCCCCAGGCTGAGGGGAAACAGGTGGCTTGGAGTCCCTCCAAATCCAGCCTATGGCACTGCCCTGGGGGAGGAGGCTCCTGCCAGTCCTCATGCCAAATGGGCTGAAAGAGGGTGGGGACCAGCTAGGAGGTACGACCCCCCCAAACAGCTGCAGCCGAAGGTGGAGTCCAGAGAGAAAAGCCCTGTGGGGCATCTGTCCATCTGTCATTTCCTTGGCATCCTATTACAGCAGCCAGAGCAGCCTTCCCCGGAGAGCCCAGGCCATTGGAGCTGGCACCACCCAGGGCACACATGCTGGCACACATGCAAAGAGGATGACCCAGTCTGCAGACCCAACAGAGAACAGCCCTCCTGCTCTGTCCCTGCTCTGCCCTTACTGCTCCAGGGTCAACCACTTCTGGCCTCCCTCCCCCCACCCTCTTCTCTCAGACACCCTTCAGCTCACTCCTTGACTTCACAGTCTCTACTCACACAGAGGCCGTGGTCATTCTCCCCTCGACACACAAGCTCCATGGAGCAGGACTGCTTTGTCATCCAGTGTCCTAGGGCCATAGACTCTGGGTCACCTCTGGAAAGACTCCTTCCTAACAAGTCTAGAGAAAGTCCAGTGGTAAAAAGAGAACCTTGGATATAGCAATGGATTTAGATAGCCAGAGGGGACCAGGCCCTGCGGGCAAGAGGGTGATAATCCATCTATAGGAAAAGGCTGGGAACAGAAAATGGGCCGTCTGTGGCTGCCCATAGCAGACTGAAGCTGTGCTTAGGGGCCTTGTAGACTCTTATTCTCTGTAAGTCCCAGGGGACTTGGGTGGCAGTCTACTAAGAATTCCTTTGCCTAGAGCCCAGAGATGACTCTCAAGAATACACTAAGGGCCTTCCTGGGCTAAATGCTCCCCTGGGAACATAGGTGCCACCACAGCCCTCATGAAGCCAGGAGCCAGAGACACTCACCTGGGAGCCTCTCATTGGCCACAGGAGTCTGTGGATACAGCTACTTCTCCACAGGACCTGGTATCTCTAAAGCCAAATGGAGGGAGGGATGGATGGATGGAGGGAGGGAGGGATAGATGATGGATGGATGGATGGATGGATGGATGGATGGGTAGATGGGTGAGTAGATGGATGGATGGATGGATGGATGGATGGATGGATGGATGCCTCCTAAGTACCAGATTTTTAAACTATAGATTTATATATGGTATAGGGTATATACGTGACTCCATATGGTAACTCAATGTGGGTCACAAAAAAATTGGCAACAATAAATATTTTGAACATGCAATGATCAAAACTCAATTCCAAGTCAGCATGTCATGAATCCCATGTGTTTTAGGCAGTGCTTTCCCATGTTGCCTTGCACAACATCACTGCAGCCTTGATTCTGAACACCTCCTGCCCACTCTGCACTGAGCCACACAACACCAACAAACACTGCCTGAAACACTTTGGCTCAAATGTATGTTGGGAACTGCAGTGTTTTTAGTGTGCACACAGTGTTCTAATCTTACAGAAACATAAAGGAAAACAAACACTTTTATGTTTTCTCACTATATTTCTCAGCATAGAATTCTGGATTGTATAGTGACTTGAATGAGAAATGTCTCTCCTAGGTTCATGTTTGAACACATGGTCCCCCAATGGTGGCGGTATTTGGATAGGTTATGGAAATTTTAGTAGGTGGAGCCTTGCTGGAGGACATACAATACTGGGAGTGGGCCTGTAGGGTTTACAAACTCACCCTACTCCCTGCTCTGTCTGTCTGTCTCTCTCTCTCTCTCTCTCTCTCTCTCTCTCTCTCTCTCTCCTTCCTGTTCTGCTGCCATGCTGTGCCTTCCCCATCACTGTGGACTCGAGCTCTCTAAAAATGTAAGCCAAACAAACTCTTCCTTAAGTTGCTTTTGGTCATGGTGTTTTATCACAGCACCAGAGAAGCGACTAATATAGCTTGTACTGTGCTACATGTTTTATATTTATAATATATATCACACGTGTTTTATATATATAACATATATATGCGTGCATGTGCTATATGTTATATCAGATCAATAATGTTTGATTTTTAAAAGCTGTCACCAGGCAGGCAGGGCTGTAGAGATGGTTCAGCAGTTAAAGAGCACTTGCTGCTTTTACAGAGAACCTGGGTTCCATTCCCAGCCCCCAGATGGTTGCTTACGACTGTCTATAACTACAGTGTCAAGGCTTTTATGCCCTTTTCTGGCCTCCCAGGGTACCAGGTATACATGTGGTGCACATACATACATACAGGCAAAACACTCATAGACATATAATAAAAATAAGTAAATCTTTTTTTAAAAAATTGTTGCCAGGTGTGGTCAAGCACACCTTTCATCCCTGAACTCAGGAGGTAGAGACAGATAGATCTCTGTGAGTTGGAGGCTACCCTGGTCTATAGTGAGTTCCAGGCCAGTCAGGGCTGCATAATGAGACCCTGTTTCAAATAAAATGCTGTTTGAATTTCATTTTTTTAAAAAAGTTCAATGGATTTTAGCTTGAGATCAGAGCAGAATTTTCAGCCATTCCTGAAATGACCCTTTAGGGTCATACTTGTACCATTTTGCACCATGTACTTATGCAAAAAGGCATCCTCACCCCATTGACAGTTAGAAAATCAAAACATCTATCAATTCTGAAAAATGTTGAAGATACTCTGTGTCCTAGAGTATCCAATATTCAGATGAGATTTAATTATTTATGTAAAAACCAATGTGTCCAGCTCATTAGTGTGCAAATTTGTTTTAATCTTTATTAAATAAAGAAATTACACAAATATCAAAGAGTTGCTTTAAAATAAATTTCTTAGCCAGGCAGTGGTGGCACACGCCTTTAATCCCAGCACTTGGGAGGCAGAGGCAGGTGCATCTCTGTGAGTTCAAGACCAGCCTGGTCTACAGAGCAAGTTCCAGGACAGCCAGAGCTACACAAAGAAACCCTGTCTTGAAAAACAAACAAACCAAAAAACAAAAATTATAATAAATAAATAAGTAAATTTATGATTTATTACCAGTAAATGTTTGATTGACCTATCTTATATACCCCATACGCAGGGTCACATGCGTATAAAATGCGTATAAAATGCGTATAAAATGTCTTGGGTAAAAGTGATCACGAGTGGGAAGGAAAGCTTGAAGGAACTCTGTCCATAAGCAGCGCAGCTTCCACCCCATGGCATTCCAGAGCAACATATCACATTTGCGAACAAATTTTTGAAAAGTTTGCTGTGCCCATCTTCTGCACCCGTTTAGTCTGGGAGCACAGCTGTGAAGGCCAAATGGCTCCCAGGACATGGAGCAAATGGAGAAGTTGGTGTAGGTTCAACCATGTGAAAGCAGATATAGGAGGCACTCTGAGAACCTGCATGGCCCTGCTGCAGGATCCCCCGCTCAAAAGGACCCGAGAAATGCTCTGTCTGTCCTCCAACCAGGCCCAGAGCAAGAATGAAGCTGACTGGACCAGCCCACATTCAGAAGTTGAAATCACCGGCTATAGAAATCTTCAGATCACTCAAGCTGAGTATGAGTCCTGACAGTGTCTCTTCTCTTGAAGCCTCAGTTTCTCTACCTATGAAATGGTCCTCTACCCGCTGCCATCTAGAATTTTAAAGCAGCTATAAGGTGTGGCCAACTGCTCATCTGGAACAATCAGTGTGAAAGGGAGATTTTGCCCTATTTTTTGGAGTACAGAAGTGATGTTTAGAGAGATGACGCTAGCTTCAAGCCACACAGAAAAGGGACAGCCCCCACTTAAATCTGGGCCAATACAGCTCATGGTGCTTATGGCCAGCACTACTGCTCCCAGCCAAGCATAATTCTTAGACATCTCCTGAGAGAAGATCTCAGGCCAGGCATCTCCCACCAGCCCACAGCACTCTTAGGACACTGAGGCTTCTCTTCGTGGCTTTGGGGTGTTGGCTGACATCTGGGCTGGCCATCTGCCTCCCTAACCTCATCCCTCAATTGTCCAGGACACTTTGAGAATTAAATGGGATAATTTCTGGAAGGCACTGAGCACAGTGCCCAGCACCAAAAGATCTGGTAACAGTCATTTCATTGTTATCTGTGGATGCCAAATCTCATACCACTTCTCAAGAAACACTGGCTTCATGTGTCATGCCAGAGCCGCCCCCTCAAATATTCTGATAATAGCCTGGAGCGCGGGGAAGGACCATGGACACTGGTATCATCACTTTAGCACATCTCCACAGAGACAGGCCTGGTGGCAGACAAGGGAATAGTTTGGGCCACAGGTCCAATGTCAATGAGCTTTTGGAGAAACCCAGGATGCCACCCTTAAGCTCTGGTCACACAGAATGATGGAGATAGGCTGGTCATCGAACCTTGGTTTTGGAGTCTGCGGAGGAGTAGCAGTTCCCTGTACTTTGGGTCAGCTGTGAAGGCCCAGAAGAACAAGAAGAGATACACTGTGGTAGACGCTAACCATCTGACTCACTGACCACCCAGTGGGGTAGGATGGAGATCTGAGAAGACTCTCCTCAAAGGAGTTGGACTCTGGGCATGAGCTATCGGAAGATGCCAGCCTGGACAAACGTCACACATTTAAACCAAGGGAAAGGAAAGTCTTTGCTGTCAAAAGTTGTATTGTCAAACGGGGCATCAGGTGGCTACGGCACGCACACAAGCTCTGCTGAGGTGGCCCTGACACCATGGAGGGCTCTCAAAATCACAAAGACATATCCCCTTCAACCTAGCTGAGCCGTTTCCAGAATCTATTTAGAGGGCCCAGGCACAGTGACAGCTCGGGCTGGACAGAGAGAGCTAGGAAGTTAATACATCAGAATAAGCAAGTCAGCTAAGCAGAAATGCAGTCTCTAGCCTGAAAGCCCAGGCAAATCTCAAAACCATCTTGCCATGGAAAGTAACATCTCCCACACCCTTCCATGTGCCCGGGCTATATGTGAACTCAGATTGCTCAAAACCACTCCCGGAAGAAAGGACCACTACCATCTCTGTGCCCCAGAGGGGAGACTGGAAACAGTAGCAGGGCCATCTGCCAAAGGCTCACACATGGGAAATAACAGAAACTAAAACAGAACCCTAATGCTACATGTTAACAAAGGATATGGTCCCAAAAGTACATCTTTTCTTTCTTTTTAAATGGTGGTGGTGGTGGTTGTGGTACATGCGTGTGTGCACGTGTGTACTACGTCACACATGTGGAGGTCAAAGGACAAATTTCAGTCATCAGTTCTGTTCTTCCGCCTTTATATGGGTTCTGGGGGTTGAGCTCAGGTCATTAGGCTTACATGGCAAGTGCCTTATGGGCTGATCCATCTTGTTGGACTGGATTTTTTTTTTTTTCGGTTTTTCGAGACAGGGTTTCTCTGTGTAGTTTTGTGCCTTTCCTGGAACTCGCTCTGTAGACCAGGCTGGCCTCGAACTCACAAAGATCCGCCTGCCTCTGCCTCCCAAGTGCTGGGATTAAAGGTGTGCACAACCACTGCCTGGCAATTTTTTTTTCTGGAGCTGAGGACCAAACCCAGGGCCTTGTGCTTGCTGGGCACTACCACTGATCTAAATCCCCAACCCCTGGATTTTGTTTTTTTAAGATTTTATTTTTCTGGTGCTGGAGGAGGATTTGCCTGCCATGTATGAGGCCCTAGGTTCTGTTCCCAGTTGAAGGGGGAGGGGAGAGAGGGAGAGGGAGAGGGGAGAGGGAGAGGGAGAGGGAGAGGGAGAGGGAGAGGGAGAGGGAGAGAGAGAGAGAGAGAGAGAGAGAGAGAGAGAGAGAGAGAGAGGGAGAGAGATTTGAATGACAAAGAAAATTCTGTATCACAAAAACTTAGCTTGCACAAAATTATTAAATATAATGTATTCATATTAAGATTCTGTATATGAATTATAAATGAAACAAACACACTCACAGATTTCATGTACAGGCTTCAGTCGCCTCCCCAAGATACCTCATCACATATATTCTAAAATCTGAAAAACAATTCTGAAATTCAACGCAGGTTGAATCCCAGCATTCTGGATAAGAGACTCACGCCATATTGTTTCAACTCCCAACACAGCAGCACTGAACCATTTCGGGGTCTTGTGTTCCCTATTGCTACCACTTCTGCCTTCTCCCAGACTCATCCCTGCCCCAGACAGAACACCAGGTATGTGGAAACAACGGCCTTCCTGGCTCCAGTGTTCCCATTTTACAGAGGCAGAGTCTGAGGCATGGGTTCACGCAAAGGCTCCCAGAACTCCTGATTGCTATCACACCCCTGTCCCCCGAATCCATTCCCTATCAACCTGTACCTATTTAGGGTGTTTTTGCCCAGCTACAGCTGAGCTGAAGGCCAGCAGGAGGCATCTGGGTCAGGAGAGGACAGAGCCTGGTACTGTGGGTCCGGGCATTTGCTACAAGGTTAAGCCCTGGACCTCTACTGGTTATGGCTATACTGGCCAGGCCCAGTTCAGCTCACGTTTAGCAAAGCAAAGAGAGGGGATATGGGTATGTTTTGTCACATAGGCCTGGGGGCCTGGGCCACTCTAGGACTACCACAGGAGCTCTGGGACACTCCTAGTGGTTCTCAGGTTTCCTAGGGCTCAGGGAAGGGCCTGGCTGCTTCGACCAAACAGGTGTTGCCGACAGCTTGAGACCCAGCAGGTAACTTGTTGGCATAGCCAAACCTCCGGCTGCACAGTGGAGGGGGTAACGAGGAGAGGAAGCCGCCCTGCCCTGCCCTGACCACAGAGCCAAGTACAAAGGGCAGGAGAGGATGATGTCTTGAGAGAAGGGTAACTCTAGTGCCCATTTCACAAAAGGGAAAACTGAGGCTTAGAGCAGAAGAGCGTCCGTGGCCATTATCACCTCTCCCGGAACCAGGGAAGTATACAATTGCTAAGCATGGTCTTCCTTCACCTCAAACCAAGATTCAAGAATGGCAGAGGACCAAGCAAGTGGTGGGCACCCAGAGGCAGAGTTCACAGCAGAGATGGTCCTCCCCCAGGCAGAAGGCTGACCCCGCCTGAAGACCACGGTGGCCCTTTCTCTGGAAGTTCAAGAAAAGGGCAGACAGGGAAGCGGGGACGTCCCCCCTTCAAGGAAAAGTGTTGGGCACTTCCTCCCTTCAGGTCCAAGCAAGGTTTGCTCTGTCCTGAGGGAGCTGGCCAGCCCTAAGACCCAGAGCACTGATAGATTAGATCTCACAGAGGCTTAGGGGACCTGACAGCTAGAGGGGAGGTGAGCTATTGGGGGATTAAAACACACAGACCTCACACTCTTTGAACCAGAATTCTGGGGATCTAGATGGTCTAAACTCCCTGGGATCCCAGGAAGGAGGTCTCCAGTAAGAACCAAGAGCCTCTCTGGGGGTTAAGCTGCTCCAATTCTGCAATTCCAGGTTCTCTGCCTCAGACCGGTAAAACTTCAGAAAGAACCCGTGATGTGTGAACTCAATGGCTCTGTGAGTTCAAAGGCTCCACAACCAGGATCCACAGACTCGGTGACTCAGCCCTCATCTTGGAGACAGGAATGGAACCCTGGGCCCAGTGGGCACTGGGCCCCACATGGCCAGCATCCTGATGCAGGGAGCCAGGGGATACATGGGTGGGGGTTGGGGAGAGGAAGGGAGAAACAGCTACGTTCACGGAAGCACTGAGAAAGACAGTCACCAGAAAACACGAAGCATTTTGGGGGGAGAGAAGGCAGGACCGAGAAGGGATTCATTTTCTACTCTTACTATTTAATTGTACCGTGCAACAGCCCCGTAATTAAAGACTGTAATAATTAACAAAGGAATATGACCAAGTCTGTGATTTCTTCCTTGCTTGTCTGTTTTACACTCCCCCACCTTCAGAGATATCAGCCCCGTGGGTGCCCCCGCAAAGGGAGGACTTGTGTACATCCACGGCCCCAGCCTCCCAGCACAGGGCATAGCACGTGCATGCGCCCAAAGCTATTTGTTGAAAGTATAAATGATGCTAAAATTTGACATCCTCAGGGCCTGCGTCATAGCACTTGACAAGTCAAGACCTCTAGGATTCTCTGAGAAGGGAAGGGATGGAAGAGAAAGAAAAGAGATGCCCAGAGCTGGACCAGAGAGTTGCGATGATGAGAAGGGGTCGCCTCTATGACAGCAGGTGGCCAGGTCACCCTGAGCTTGCCCTCGCCCTCCCAGGTCAATTTCTACCAAGTTGAAATGGAACCTCCCCCTCCTGCTAGAGACTCCAGAGCCTCAGGGGCCAACAATGCCTGTGCCTTCCATGTGACCTCGCCAGGCCATGCCAAGCCCCCACAGGCTTCCACATCCTCTTGCAGGCCTGAGTGGAAGGCTGGCCTTGGCCTGGAACCAGAAGCCCAGAGGCAGAGGTCGGGGCAGGGGGGTGGTGCGGCTGCTGCCACCCAGAACGCCAGCTGCTGGCAGTGATTTATTTTTGCTTTAAGTGCTGAAGAATTGCAGGGCTGGAGCAGCCAGCTTAGGGGGGCCTGAGCTGCAGCTGGAAGGAGGAGGAGGTAAGCAGGGGTGAGGGCATGCCTCTGGCCTGGGCCCATAGCTCCTCTAGACCTCTTCACTGTCCTCTCAGACTTACCAGCTCATATAACCTAGCACCCCAGCTTCCCTTCACCCCCACCCCCACCCCATCACCGAGTCTCCATACAGCTAAAAAGAGGCCATGGAGGGCAGAGATACCCAGCTCACTTCTAAAGGGCTATGAGACCCTTGTCTGGCCTCAGGGGATCCACTCCCACAATGGGGATGCCATGTTACCCCTACCAGAATAGCCCCCCTCTGGAAGGAAGCAGGAAGAGCTGCCCAGGGCTCCAGTTCAACCTTGACTTGGTCCCTTTGTCTCCAGGTGAGCCTCAAAAGACAGGACCCCAAACCCCACCCACCCAGTCACCAAAGAGGCTGCAAGCTCGGCCTTTTTGGAAGCCATAGGGACATCCAGGAGAGAAAGGAAAGGCCACGTGCTGACCACAAGAAAACATCAGGTTTTCTTCAAACAGATACTCCCAAAGTTGATCACTGCAAACTTGAGAAGCTAAACATATACAAAACATGGAGGCCATGTTCAAGAGACTGGAATGGTAAAGCAAGATAGACTGCCCCAAACACCAGTGGCCAATGGGAGTCAGCGTGTCTCATGTCACTGGTCAAGGCCGGGCTGGACAGGAAGGCAGGTAGCAAGACCCACCATCTAAGAGACCAGCCAGGAGCCCAAAGCTACCTCTCCTGGCCTCAGGGTGCTCACACTTATGATGAGGCTAACTACTCCCATGCAGCTGGGGTGGGGATATTCCTAGCTAGGGGCAGCCAGGCTCAGACAGGAGACTGTAAGCAGAAAGGCTCCAGCCAGACAGGTCCAGACTCTACTCCTCTTGCTCAGCCACAGGATGCCAGGGCAGGTGCTCAGAGCAAAGCTCCGGATCCCAGCTCAGCCTCGAACTCCACAACAAGCTCGGAATTATGCTGGCACCTCCCTCGGCTCTGTATGCTCACCTGCAGATAGATGGACCACAGTTGCCACTACAAGACAAACACAGCATGTCATACAGCACACAGCTGAGACCACACAGCCACCCACTGTACGGACTGAACACCTGCTGCCCACTGGCTATTGCCACAGGCCCCAGAGGCACAGCTGTGGGACAACAGGACCAAAACCCTGAACTCGTTTATAGCCCGAGACAATAGAGAAAATAGAAAAATAAAACACTCCAGGCAGATGGCTCTGAGTTCCATAGAGAGAAAGCAGTGGAGGCAGGGGAGAGGGGGGCAGCATGGCTTTGTGGCTGTGGTGGGGGGCGGGCTGCAGGGAAGAAGTGGCATGTGGGGCAGCACATGAATGTGGAAAGGAAAGAGTCATGTACAGATCTGGGAAGGAGTGGTCCAGATAGGGAATGGTACATGCGTGGGATGTAGGTTGATGTAGGACAGGCCTGGCCTGTTGAAAGCATGGCAAGGAGGGCAGGGAGAGAAGCAGAAGTATGAGCGTGCCGTGAGTGAGGCCAGATTGGAACCACTGAAGGGCTGCCACCCAGAGCAGGTCAAGTACACAGTAGGTACTCAAGCAACATGGCCTGCCACTCCATACCTTTTACTGTTTATCCTCTAGCCATCTCCAAGTCTGAGTTCTTCAAGGAGATCAGGCTTCAGGTGAGGAGCAGAGAGGACCCTTCAGCTGCCCAAAGCCCGGAGGGGATATTAGGGAGCTTCTAAGCCAATCCCACAAGGCTACACCCACCAACTCAAGAAGCAGCCGATACCCAGCAAGAGTAAAGCCACTCCTGGGGCACCCGAAACAGGCATTCCTACGTCTGCCAGCCAGGCTTGTGTCTGGTACTATAGGCCTAAAGGCTAGTGGAGGTGCAGGGCCAGGGTCTCCTAGGTCCCCAGAGCTTCACCTTGCCTCTGTAGTCACCTCAGTAGCCAAGCAAGACAACTTGAGCTTTAGGATATCACGGTGGGTGAGAATGGGCATAAAAACCAGGCCAGAAGAGGAGGCCAGCATCTGAGGCCACATCCACGGAAACCCACTTCTCTCTATCCAGTTTCCCATGTGGTCAAAGGAAGACCGGGCTGCAATGAGATTCCCAAGGCTTAGGCACCAAATGTTCACAGCTCTCCTTCATGGGGTCCCCTCTGAAGACTCCCAGTTTTGCTGAGCCTACCCTGCTCTTAGAGGCACGTTCAAAGGCTCTCTTCCCCTCCTCCATTCTGGGTAACCCAGGGCTTCTAGTCTTCGGTCTCACTTCATGGATGCAAAACTGAGGCCAGGAGAAGCACGTGTGTTTCTTGCTCCACCAACCTCCCTAGCACCCCCATTTGCCCTCAAACCAAATCTTCCCTGCACAAACTTACTTACTGAACAGTCACTTACTGTCTCTGTATGCTAGACACTCCAGACCTCACACCCACTCCGGCTCATGCCACATCACAAGAAGGCTACCACTGAGGCCTCAGGGAACATTTACGGAACGCTAACTTTACGCCAGGCCTTCACTGGGTCCCAAAGAAGCGGCTTCCTGGGAGCCAGGAAGGCAGGCAGGCCCTAGAGCTTAGTGGAAACTGCCTGGGGGTGGAGGCCAGGCCAGCACACAAATGCCCCCAGAAAAAAAAACGTGTCTGCAAGCGGCAGGAAGTGCAGCCTGTCCCTAGGAGAGCCCGAGGCTCTGGGTCAGAAGCACACAGGCTACACAGAAGCTCCACAGCCTCCTGGCCTCCACTCCCATCCGTATAATGGAGCCAATACAGCCCTCCGCACTGGCAGGCCATTAACAAATTAAATTAGCTGGTCCAGCTCTGGGCCCTCAGTTCCTTCCTGGGGCCAGTTCCTCTGGAAAAGTCCCATCATCACCAGTCCTCTGAAGCATCAGCGGCCCTGTCTGAAGCCCCGTTCCAGAGAGCTCCCTTCATTCTTGCTTTCTCCACTGTCTTCCCCTGCTGCCTGTCCCCCTCATCCACTGCTCCCCAGCAACCCCCACAAGGGGTGGGCTCAGTCTGCCCCTCCTGCTGTCTGGGAGCTGCCCCTTGTCTGCCTCGCCTCTGTGTCAGTCTCTGGCAGGGCTCCAATGACAGGCCAGAGGGGAGGGGCAAATGTGCCCATGTTTCACTCCCAGCAAAGCCCTGGCCAAGGCCCAGCCACAGGGACCAGCTGCATCTGTTGCAGGAAGGGTCTTGCCTAGAGCAGGAGTTAGGAGCAGAGGACCGAGAAGAACTATTTCGCATGCCTTGCAGTATACCAGCAGACCCTGCCTGGGGGCTGGCAAGGACCAGAGAGATTGCTGGGAGTGATGACGCAGTCACTTCCACCCTAGCTATGTGCCAAGGCCTTTGGGTGCCATGACTGGTCGTGCCAACTATGGCCCCAAGCACTGGAGGCCTGGCTGAGCCAGAGGAAACTGTCTGCAGGCTGCACTGGCCTGTGTCGCAGAGCCTAGAGGGCCCACCATGACCAGTGTTGTTACTATTATCGCTGCCATTGTTAGTTCACTGCTAGAGGGCCACTTCGTGCTACCTGGTCCTTCCTGGGGCAGAGCAGAGACAGGGTAGTCCTGGCAGAAACGCCTTCTGATTTGAGGAAAACAAAACAAGCCTTCTGCTTTGGCCTAACGTGTTGCACGGCTCTGGAAGCACCCGCTGTAAATTCCTCTCCCGGTACAGCACAGTCTCCTGAACCTCTCCTTCCCCTAGACACATACCTACAGGGGACCCTGCCTAGGGAGCCTGGTGGCAGAGGACTCACCTACCACTCCATGGTGCCCACCCAACCCAGGAGAGAGGAGAATAGTTAGATAATCAAGGGCTTGAAGTTCACACATGCCAGGCCTGTGCCAACACTGCATTTACAAGGGCTTTCTGCATGCATAGAGCAGTGTCCCAGTGGGGAAGATGGTCCTGCTCTGCTGTCTAACACATCAGAACTACCTACCTTGTCCCCAAGGATGTCTGAGACTCTCCCCATTCCCACTATGCTGAGGCTGGTCCAGTGGGCCATATGCACACAGCTATGCATTTATTCTCACAAGTGGCTCCGCCTATCCAGGGTCACCTGCTATGATAGAGAACTTTGTGTCCCCTGGCTAGTTGGAGGGACCTCTTGAACACAGTGGATGATTTTACTGAGCAGTCTCTTTGGGGTCCCCCCCCCACAGGCCCTGGGGGGACTCTTCTGTGAATACAGAGGAATGGGTCTTCAAGGAGGAGCCTGGTACTCAGATCTGCCTCCCCAACCTGACTCTCTCCTGTCACATGGGCAGATTTTGGTGAGGGGGTCTCAAATCAGCCACCTGGTGCAGTGCCAGGCTGGAGTCTAGTCAGGAGGGACAGCAGCCAGGGCAGGCTTTTGTTCATCTCTCAAAGAAGGTGTAAAGGCCGGGAGGCTAAGCCTTCTGGGTTCCCACCTTGGAGGAGGCGGCAGCTGATTTCAGTGGTATGTGGGCGCCTAGGCAAGCCGGAGAGCTGAAGTCGCCTAACCAGGGCTCAGGAGGCGGATGCAAGGGCCAGAAAGTCCCCAGATCTTTACTGCCGGCTTCAGGCTTGGGTACAGGTAGTGAGGAAGAACTAGAAAGGGCCAAAGACAGTACCACACTCTGGGAATCGGCAGAATGGCAGCCTCAAATCCCACCAGGTCCATGCAGTAGGGAGGCAGAATCTCCCAGAACTTGAGGCCTTCACCAAAGAGACACTTTCCTGGGAGCTCCATTCCCAACACCAGTTCTAAGGTATTCAGACGACATGTGCACAAACTAAGGCAGGGACACTCTTAAGGGCCTCGGCTCTCCTAGAAGCTCTCTAGGGCTCTCCACTCCAGCTGCCTCCTTCAAAGGGTCTAGTTCCCTACAGGACACCAGAACAGACCTGTGCTTCCAGGAGAAACACCTCTGCCCTGAGCCCCTGTTGGTTTCTCAAAACCGACATTAAGAAGCAAAAGATGCCTCTGGACTTGCAGGCTGACTGGATGGTGAAGAACCACATCCAGAATATTTTTACTCCATGACAGCACAGGCGGTAGGAAAGAAATGACTCCAAAGATCCAGGTCTCAGCAGGGAGCATTCTCTGGTCGAGCCTGTGAACCCACTCCATATCCCATCTTGATCACAGGTCTCTCGGGTAAGGTCACGCCTAGGACCGATGCCGCGCGCAAAAGTGGCTCCGCCCTCTGCCTTGCAAGCCCCCTCAATCAAGCCGGCCGAGGAGGGGGGATCGAGAGCTCCTCAAAGTTTCTGAGAGTGCCCCCCCTCACCCCGCAACACACACACCCGGGGACAGAGGTTAGCCCGGAGCAAAGTTCCCTGGTGGCTGTAACCCCAAACATGGCAGTGGAAGAAAAGCTCGCTGTCAGCATTTCATCTGGTGGTTCACCACGGACGGGAGAGGAAAAAAAGAAAAGGAACGGAAGGAGCCCTTCTGCCTCACCTTTCCTGTTGCTGCACCACCCCGCGCTCACCCGGGGCGGGAAGCTGCCTGCTGGGAGCTGGGGCCGGGCGGGTGGGCCGTGCGCCCGCGGCCGCCTTCTTACCTCGGTCAGTGGCCGGGGCGCGGCGCGTCCCGCGTCCTCCAAGCTCCGCGCGGCCGTTCCGGGTCCCGGCCGCCGCTGCGCTGGCTGCATTGCCACCGTTGCCGCCGCCGCCGCCTCAGCGCAGCCCCTGGGAGCGCTCCACACCGAGGGGCGCGTCGCTCCCGGACGCCGGGCGCCACCAGCCAGCCATGGGTCGGGGGCGCACGCCCAGACGGCGCCCCCAGCCCCTTGGCGCTCGCTCCGGGCTCGCCACTGGCTTCTGTCGCTCAGTCCCGCGACAAGCACTGCCGACCCACCCCCTCCCCCGCCGCAGTTATCTGATCCCCGGGCAGGGCCGGGCGCGCTCCCCTGCACCGGGTGTGGGTGTCCTGCACCTCCCAGCGGGCTTCGACCGCACAGGGCCCCCTCCCCCGGCGACCGTTCCCAGGGAGGCGGTGGCAGCGCAGTCGCGGCGTGGCCGGGGGAAGACGGGGAACGAGGAATGGAGGGCGAGGAGGCGGCGGGAGGCAGAAGCTCTGCGCGCACCCAGCTCCGCGCCCCGCTGCCACAGTAGCCCAGCTCGGCAACTCCTCCAACTCTCCGCCAAAAGCACGCCCGCCCTGCGCCGCGGCGCCGCTGATCCCGCCCACCACCGCCCTGGTCTGGCCCGATGGCCCCTCCTGGCCCCAGCTGCCCCCCACACGCACCAGCCACTTGCGCACTGGGGCGCGCGCGCGAACACAAACGCGCGCACGCGCGTGGCACACACACACACACACACACACACACACACACACACACACATCTTTTCGGGGACACGCGCACACACAGGTGCATGGCGAGCATATACTCAGACTACACACACAAGCAAGGGAATCTGGACCGGCTGCACACAGCAGGATACCAAGCTCAGGCGTCACCTGCACAAAATCCATGTGATGAGGAGCACAGTGGCTAAGGTGCACAGGTGCACTCAGTCACATATGCACATGTGGAGTGATCAGTCGGCACATCCACACAGGCTGGCTTCTGAGCTCATGCATTCTCCTTGCACATCAAGCACAGGGTCATATGCACACCCCTCCCTCTTTAATATCATATCTCTTCTTTCCATCTTGGGTTGTATTTAGCTCTCATCTCTTGCTTTCTCTCCTCCATGCTCCTCCTCCCGGCCTCTCTGCTGATTTGATTCCATGTGACTCCCTCCCCTTGCCCACTCTTGTCTGGAAGGCACCCCTGGTACTCTGCTCTCCCAGTCTCCGGGAGCCTATTGTCTGAGCCTCACATCTCTGCCTCCTGCAGGGCCTGGACCTTTCAGCCTGGCAGACAGATCACCCTAGCTGGCCTCAGGGAAATCCCATTTTATCACAGGGCTGACCCCCAGCTCAACCCTAAGGCTGAAGAATCGGGCCAAGAAGGCAGGTCTACAGCCAGAACACAAGCTTCACAAAACTCCCCAGCCCCTTGGTCTCCAGCTCCCCTCTAATGTGAAATATAATTATGCATTTGAATAGCAGAGACACTAGATGCAGGATCCTAGCCAAGAGGCATGGCTTTCTGGTCACCCAGATGCCCAGGCTCTGGCAGCTTATCCAGAGCTCGGCAGAACCCAACAGCCTAACTCCAGGGAGCCAACTCGTCATCCAGAGTCCCCAGAAAACTCTCCTGCCTCAGACTGTGCTTACCCCACCTCCTTTGAGTGAGCAATCCTGCACACAAGGTACTTCAACACTCGGTGTCTGGATTCCCTGTGGTGACATGGACATTACGGGGCTCACTGCGTTACAGGACTGCTGTGAAGGTTAAATGACGTAAGTGTATGTACAGTTCTCAACCTGAGAGGGGGGCTGAGTGAAACAGCTGATGGATCTTGGGTGCTCAGTCTATTCTGGCCTCTGTGCTAGGGCCTTAGCTGGAGTTATTTTGCTGTCATTATGACGCTCTGAGAGGTACAACCATTGACCCACTTTACAGACAAAGAAACTGAGGCACAGAGGAGTAGTTGCTTATCTAGTCACAGAGCTACTGACTGGTGGAGGGGGGTCTCAAACCAAGTGTATCCTTAAGATGGTCATGCCTGCCTGTCTAGCCACTGTTCAGGACCACAATGGGGAGAAAATGGGTATCCCCAGGGACTCTACCCCCAAGCCCCCAGCCTATCTTGGACAGGCACATGATGTCCTGTTTCCCACCTTCTCCTGAGTGACCAAGGAGGAAAATGGCTCAGATGCCCCTGCTCCATTTTACCCAGCCCTGGTGCCCAGAAAACAGAAGCCAAAGGCAGGAAGGAGTAAGGGGAAAGACTTCCTCTGCCTACATGCTTCTCTACCCTCCCAGGGAGAGCAGATCCATGTCACACTCAGGGGATTCCACCATAGACACCCCCAAAGAACTCACAGCATGCTGGTAGACAGAAAAATGGACAGAACACTATGGGGCTCCATTGGGTCTAGGATCTGTGTTTGGTTTTTGAGATAGGATTTCTCTGTGTAACCGCCCTGACTGTCCTGGAACTCTTTGTAGATCAGGCTGGCCCTGACCCCACAGAGATCCGCCTGCCTCTGCCTCCTGAGTGCTGGGATTAAAGGCGTGTGCTGCCACACCCAGTTTCAGGTCTAGGATCTTGAGCTCCTGTGATGAGTTCAGGGGGGCCTTAGGGTGGGGCACACAGGCACATATACAGCCACTTTCAGCTGCTTATCTGGACAAGGGCCTCAGAGGCCTGTGTAAAGCCAGGGCTGGGGGTCTTCCCCCCCAGGACCTATTATCAGATGCATTTCACAGATAGGACAGGTGTCTTGCGGAAGATCATCTGACAAAAAACACCTGCCAGAGAAGTGGCCCTGATTTCCATAGCTACTGCCCTGTAGACCTCACATCCCACAATCCCTCCAGCTTACACTCTGGGGCCAACTTCATTTCTTAGTCAAAATCACATCTCTTTCCAGGACAGTATGAGTCTTCTACCAGACTCATGTTCACAGCCTCTCCGTAGAGAGCATGTCCATGTTCAAGATACAAGGACAGAGGGCAGCCATACAGGAAGGCTCTTACTCACCAGGGTTCCAAGTGCGGACAGAGTGGGTCATGTCATCCCTGGCCCCCCCAACACACATGCACACACACACACACACACACACACACACACACACACACACACACGGCATCCTGCCTCCCTCCAGAATAGAGAGGAGGAGTGTTCGAGAATGATGTGGCCAGCCCCAGTAAAGCTGCTCCCAGCTCAGGGCCCAGGGACACATTTCCTACTTCCTTCTCTGTAAAACATGGGTGGCCATAAGCACTGAAAAACAATTCCTGCCTTGCATGGCATGGGAATGAGTTGTCCTGCAACATGCATGCATTCCCACGGGCCTGTCTGGCTCTCAATAATCTGAGAGAATCCTCTCAGACAAGCATGTAGCTGGGGCCCTGTCCATTCTCTCAGCCACAAGCCCTGTGCCATTAGAGCCTCGGGCTGAGGCAATCAAAGGAAGCCATCAGCTCCTTTGGAAACCCCTTCCTTGTCATGAGGACAGCAAAAACAGCAAAGCCATCCGGAAAAACAACCCAAAGGCTTGGGTATGCTGTCCCCATAGATAACAGTCTGGAGCGTTGGCCTCTCTGCCCAGCAGCTGCCAGCAATTCTAATAACCAGCTCCTACGGAAATCAAATGGTCTGTCCTCATGGTGGATCCTCAGTGTCTGTGCTGGCCTGGCAGCACCTGGCACTCCCTGGGAACACCTTCTCCAAGGGGCCCACTTGGGATTTCTTCTGCTCATCCTAGATGTTGGCCCAACCTCTGCCCTCCTGCCCTCCATGCCCTCCCTTCCAGGCACATTGGCCAGCCACCAGCCCTAACCTGTCCTGGCTACCTGCTCACCTTTCAGGCAGGAATGTTGTCCCATTGCTTTCCTTCAGGGCATCTCAGGACCGACTCCCCTGGGAAAGATCACCACTGGGACATCCCTACTTCCCCTGGCTTGCTTTGCCCTGTCCCCAGGTGTCTGGCTTCTTGTTCACCTCCCTGACTGTCATACCAGTTCCGGGAGATCAAAGACAGGTTCTTGTATGCAGACCAGAGCAGGTACCATGGGCATGTGGATATGTCTTCAAAACAAGAATGAGGAAAACAGTGGAGGATCCCACTCATGAACAGTTCTGCTCTGCTCAGTGCTCATAGACACATCTAAATCATCTGCATGGTCATAGGATGCTCTCTCTCTCTCTCTCTCTCTCTCTCTCTCTCTCTCTCTCTCTCTCTCTGTGTGTGTGTGTGTGTGTGTGTGTGTGTGTGTGTGTGTGTGTGTGT